>OMNN01083604.1:0-29974 GCA_900302755.1 Chromis chromis | reverse complement strand
CCAGATAGATAGATAGATAGATAGATAGATAGATAGATAGATAGATAGATAGATAGATAGATAGATAGATAGATAGATAGATAGATAGATAGATAGATAGATAGATAGATAGATAGATAGATAGATAGATAGATGGATAGATAGATAGAACTTTATTAATCCCTTTGGATGGCTTCCTCAGGGAAATTGAGGTTCCAGCAGTACAGCACTGATAATAGACAGACAGTAAAAGGCACACAGATCGAAAATAATATAAAAACAAGTGCAAATAATAATAGTACTAATAAAGTAAATAATAACAACAACAACAGAAATTCAGTTCACCGACACAGAGAAGGAAATAAACCAGAAAATATTCACTTTTTGAAAGCTGCAATCACAGATCTTTACTTTTGTTTCTTTGAAGAATTACTCCAGACAATTAATTGATTATCAAAATAGCTGCTAATTGATTTAATAGCTGACAGCTGACCAATTAATTGTTGCAGCTCTTTTGTGGACTCATATCTATTTTTTTTCTTGTACAAAACAGAACAAATCACGCCCCTACTGTTGTCCAGCCGCTGACAGCTTTGGTTTTATTGTTGTATTTTATCGAATATGCAGTTTTCATTTAAAAATCTATTAAGAAAGAGTTCTTATGAAAAGGGACAATGTTCATTAATCAGCAGTTAAATAAAATATGCTGGTCGACCCTTTGTCCAGTGTTGTAAGGCATTCACAATGAGTCATTATTAGTATGATATATGATTTATGTTATATTATATAACACATAACATTTGTTGGGCAAGAAGATCCCTGGTTTGCGTCCCGGTTAGGACGCCTGGGATCTTTCTGTGTGGAGTTTGAATGTTCTCCCTGTGCAGCGTGGGTTTTCACCGGGTTCTCCAGCTTCCTCCCACAGTCCAAAAAACATGCTGAGGTTAATTGGTGATTCTAAATTGTCCATAGGTGTGAATGAGAGTGTGCTTGGTTGTCTGTCTCTATGTGTAGCCCTGTGATGGACTGGCGACCTGTCCAGGACTCCATAAGAGTCGCCCTAATATGTAAATTCCATCACAAGAGAGACCGGATGTTCTCTGAAATTAGATGTGCATGTATTGGCATATATACATATATCAACCAAAACATGTTGGGAAATAACATTATATCAATGCTGTGCAAACACAAGCATGTTGGCGCTGTACAGTTCATGTCACTGTGTCTCTGTTTCAGGTTTCCCCTCGAGTTCAGAACCGATGAAGCCCACTTTCAGCTGTCAGAACGACTCTGCCGGCCACAAACAGAGACAAGTCACCGTTTGGATCACGATGGCAACACTCCCTGGTAAACCCATATAAATTACATGCACACAGTACACAGAGTACTTTGCACCTCATTTTGGAGCCTGACTGTGGGACATTAATGAGGTCCAGCTCGCGGCTCGAGGTCAACATTCCAGCTCATCCCAAAGCTCGGGTTGAGGTCAGGATTCTGTCCAAGCCAGTCAAATTCTTCCACATTTAACTGGGAAAGTAATATCTTTTTGAGACATGGCTTAATGCATGTTGAAGTATGAAGAGGCCGTTCTGTCAGTCTAGAATAACAGTGGTGTGTTGTAGCTTTAAGTTCTTCCTTCAGTGAGAAAAGAGTAGGGTGCAAAATACTTTTCTGAAGCATAGATGCAATATTACGTGGAAAGTAGTGATGGAATTATGGAAATCTGCACAATTTTACTTCCAAAGTTTTAAAGAACAGTATGTAAAAGTAAAATGTGCAATTTATTACCAGGGAAGGCGTCTCTTGAACTTTCAGGCCTTTGTGTCGTTGGCATGTAAATAAAGAAGTAGGTCATGCAGCTTTTACAAAGACGTGTCTGTGCACGTAATGAGTGGGTCAATGAAAAGCACATAAACACATCCAGCTCTGTGAAAAAGCAACAGGCACTGAAATAAAGTGAGGAGGATATTTAAAAATACACCCATGAAGTTTGTATTTGTCACTCAGCTTCCCGTAAAACTGCAGTAAACAGACAAAAACTGTATCTGACAAATACACAACAGCACCAACTACGGGTAGGTCTCCTGTCTCTTCATGCGTCCCAGATTGTACAGATCATTACTCTGGGGAAGCCAAACGCTCTGTTGCAGGACTCCTTGTTCTTCTTGGCACCGATTGGATGCCTCCCTGTTGGTAGTGTGTGGATGGATCAGAAACTGAACACCTGAAACCTTTGCAGATTACTCAGTGTCCTGCTCACAGACCAGAACGTACCCAACCCACAAGTTCACACAGGCAGGCCTAAACCACAGACGTTATGAAACGGAAAAACTGTCCACTGAGAGAACCCTGAATAGAAATCTATGGGAGAATGCAGTAAGTTCCCGCCTCTCTCCCTAAGAAGCCAATCGACTGCTAAACCAGGAAAACGTTCAGCAAATTGTGTCCAGTGTCATGAAACTGCAAAAGTATAAGTTCTTAAAGTTTTTGGCTGCTGATCCATACATGCAGCTCTTATGTCCTGGTGACCATTGAAACAGCAGTTATAACTCCTTCCACATTCATTTATACTGGAGCCTAACATAACTGCCTGGGGATGCTGCCAATTAGTAAGAGTTGCCTGTCAGGATTTTTGCCTAAAACCTAGTTCCAGACTAAAGTGGTCTTTTAAAAACCAGATTAATTGCAGCTAAACTAGTCTGTATTTAAACAATAAGGCTGGTACATTGTTTTGTTTTTCTTACAGTCAACAGATCCCATGAAAAGATCAAAACTAACTAATCTGAGTTCTCTGGCCTGTTTCTTTCCTACAGAAAGAACAGTTTAATCTTTTAAAAAAAGGAGCCACAAATAGAACATTTCCTTTATTACAAAGAAGAGGCCAATATTTACCTGTCATCTCTTAAACATGAGTAAACAAACATTGTAATCACAGTGGACCGCTGAACCCTCTGAACATTAAGCTTGTCTCCTGTTACATTTTTACTCACTGTGGGATAATTTTTTACTGCAATGGAAAGTTTTGGACCTCATTTGAAACATCACAACCATGACTAAAGGTAGACAGAACTCAGTATGCAGTGTGACACAGTTATAATGCCACAAATCTTTTTTTTTAAATTGACATTTCGACATTTAAATTTTAGATTTACATTTTTTTTTCTAAATCTGAAAAAACTAGAATCAACTCGTGCAACATTTTACCAAGTGCCCACAGGTGTTACCATCCATCCATTATCTATACACCCCTTAATCCTCTGTAGGGTCGCGAGGGGGGACTGGAGCCTATCCCAGCCGACTCGAGCGAAGGCAGGGGACACCCTGGACAGGTTGCCAGTCTATCACAGGGCTACACATAGAGACAGACAACCAAGCACACTCTCATTCACACCTACAGACAATTTAGAATCACCAATTAACCTCAGCATGTTTTTGGACTGTGGGAGGAAGCTGGAGAACCCGGTGAAAACCCACGCTGCACAGGGAGAACATGCAAACTCCACACAGAAAGATCCCAGGTGTCCTAACCGGGACGCAAACTGGGGATCTTCTAGCTGTGAGGCGACAGTGCTAACCACTGAGCCACCGTGCAGCCCCTTAAGTTAAGTCCATGAGCAAAATCATGCATTGTATGAAGCAAACATAAAAGGAAAAAAATAAAAATATCCCCGTATAAACAGAGCATCAAACTCGCATCACTGTGGTACTGGATTTGAGATGGTATTACAATGATATACTGTAGGGCTGCTTTGTGGTCGCATGTCTGTTGTGTTTAGTCAAACTCCAGAGCTGTGTTGGTGTCCCAGTCTGTCCCTGTTCGCCTGACTACAACAACATCGGTGCCTCTGGCTATTACCTTTGAGTTACTGACCTTTGACTCTAATGGAGGACAAACAACATCTTCACCAGCATGGAGCCAGCAGCCTGTCTCTGACATGAATCAAAGAGGCAGTTTTTACCGCTGGAAACAACTGTGATCAAAGAAAATTGTTTTTTTTTAAAGTTTCTGAAAAAAAACTCCTGCTGTTTATTTAAACATGGATCCATCTGAGGAATAACACCTCAAAGTAATTAACTCTGGGGACAAACTTTTGTGATAAGTTTCTAACAATTTGGAGGCCAAACCATCTTCTCTGGCTGCGCGTTGTTCATGTCCATTTTAGATTAGATTAGATTAGATAGAACTTTATTAATCCCATTGGATGGTTTCCTCAGGGAAATTGAGAACGTTGGCCCACAGCTTCCAACACCACCACTGAAAGCCCCACTTTAATCTTTCTTACATCACATTATGTGGATGCTGCACGTGCGTCACACGTTTGTGGTGCTTTATTGTGGATAAGGGTGAATGTTGACACATCACCGCGGCATGACTCAGTGGAGACTCTCTTCAAAGTGGGGACTCAATTAGGAGAGTGCAGGTATAAATTTTTGTGTAGGTGGGCCCAATATGGCAGCCACACGGGGGCCCAGGGCCGGGAGATAAATCAATATCAGACTTGTTGAGTTAGAGCGTCAGCATGGAGCTCCTCTTGTGTTGACCTCTTTTCCTGTGCTCTGTTCTTTTCTTCCCATCTCCATCTACTAATTGGAGGGAGGTCATAGCTTACTGAGCTTTAGTCTGTTTATCTGTCTTTGCTGTGATTGCCATCTACTGTATTAGCTCTGTGGCCCTTGTTACGGTTCACTGGGGAGATCATGGCAGGAAATGGCAGGCTTTCTAGTCCTTACGTGCTTCTGTTTGCTGTGAGATTCACACAAGATAGAAAAGGTCAGCGCTCCCTCCTCCTTGTGAAAAAGTTTTGATTCTGTTGAGAGCACCTTAGGGAGTCTTGAGGAGGTACTTCTCTCTAGAGGTGTCATTTTCTTGTTTGAACACTACTACGGCTGTCAGCTTGTGGTTCACATCGCTTTCTACAGCGGCGACACACACTCGGAGGAAGTGTCTGAAGATGGAAAACCAACTACTACACCTTTTAGATAACTATTGTGAAATAAAAGTCATTATAATCTCCAAAAATATCAACGAAGACTGTTCATTTTGAGGGAAATATCGAGGTCCCACAATATACCACTATTTGTTTTTTTGGTCTAATTTATGAAGATCTTTCCACAGAAGTCCATAAAACATACACTTGTTAACCTGTTTTACATTTTACTATGTCACAACCTGGTCCATTTAGTCTGCAAAATGTAAAAAAAAAAAGGTAAAATAACGTGCAGAATGATTTTTCAGAAGGAGCCCAAGGTGCTGTCTTCCATTTACATGGATAAAAAACAGATAAAACAAGTAACTCCTGAGAGACAAAGATGTTAATTTTCTGTGGACAGACTAATCAGTTAACCTACTACATGTTTCAGCTCTAACCATACATCTTTGACTTCAGTAATGAAGCTTTTCTGTCTTCTTTGTTACTTTTATGTCCTTTGTTTGATGCAACTCGTGAAAATAAATGGAACTCAAACCCTCAAATAGCCAAGGTTAAATGCCTGCAATAATCCTGTCACAGTAGGTGTTAAATCTTTCAAATGATGCATATCTCATTTTGAAATCACACTTTTTTTCAGTATTATATCAGAGAATATTCTGTATATCTTAAATGAGACATGGCAGACTGTTTTCCAGATGTAATTGCCCAGAGAAATCTCCCATGTGTTTACTTTTCATGCCCGAAGTGGAAAAAATAGCACTGAAATGGCTTTTTTTTGAAGTGCCACGTGTGAGCTCGGCAGGCGCGTATGGAGCTTTTCTTGCATACCTTGCGATTTTTGCAGCCGATATTTACTTATCATGTTGACCCCATGTGTGTCCCATTTACCCCGTGCCTTTAATTCTGCGGTGGAATAACAGTCTGAGGAAAAAGTGTCGAAAAATTCCACCCTGCACTGAAGTGGTTCTTGTGTTCCTGTGCTTAGATCTGAGCAGTGGACCTATCCTCCAACCCCTGATTCTTACTCTTCCCGTCCCTCTCCCCTAAACCCACACACGGACCCAGCCCACCTAATTTACTCCCACCTCCTAATGTCAAACAGCTGTAGGGTTGACTCGCAAGGAATTGCTGCTATTGCATCCTCCTCCCCTCCCTCTCTGCTCTTTTTTTTTCTTCTCTCTGCCATTTTGTGTGTGGCCCCCTAATATCAGGTCACTTGCAGGACCAAATGTGGTGTCTAAGCCAGCTATCCTCTCAAGATTTATTTACGGTCTTAGCGTTGGTTATGAGGTCATGAATTTACCTCGTAGGTGCCCGTGGGCGGAGATAGATAGACAGACGGCTGGCTATAAATCGCGCACATGGGTTGTGCTTCCCTCACTGTGTTTTTTTTTTTGCGGTTGCCTGGTCTCTCTGACATGTATCTCTCTGGCCGTACCTGGGCCAATGCCATTTCCAGGGCACTCCATCTAACTGAAGGAGCTGCGTGACATAAATGCCATGAGGTCACTCACTGTGTGATTGACAGGAGGAGATCGGGCAATGATGCTGACGGCTGAGAGTTCCTGCTGCTGTCGGGAATCTGCTTCAAAGGATTGTTTTGGCCACATGCCTGAAGTCCAACCTGGAAGCTGATGGAACAGATTCCTCAAGAATTTATCACTAACTTTAAAACGTTGGCCACAATATTCAACACAATGCTGAAAGTGTGTATGTCCTTAGACCCCTGAAGATATTTTACTGCAAATCGTAAGTGTATATCAGACTCAGTTTAGAATTTAAAGTATAAAATGTAAAAAATAGGACAAGAGAAAGCAGTGGTGTTCATGTTAGTCTCAGTAATATGCCCAGTAGGACCTGTAGACTTTTTTTCTATAAGCTCCTTTCACACCAACACCAACTTGTTCAATTGCCGTTTTATGGAGTGTTCTCTTGTTTCGTCTGGTTTTATTGAGATCTCACGCTGAGCTTGAATAGCTTCATTAAAGCAACTGGGAGTTCAGTGCACCCTCATGTTTCTGTAGCTGTTGAACTGTTGAGATGATGTTTCTAAACTCATCCAGGGAGCCTCACTGTTCTGTCGGGTGTTGAAGGGTGATTCTGCAAAGCTCCACGTTGCAATGAAAGTCAAATGTCATCAAATGTTTTCTGTGTGTGTTAATAAAGTATGGTTGAGGTTAGGGCAAGATACAAAAACATGGTTAAGTCATGGTTAGACCTTGGTTGAGGTAAAGACTGTGGTTATGGGTAATAAATGTCAAGTTTAGTCAGTTTTCTTAACAGAGCACATTATGTGACCAAAATGCTGTACAGTTAGATTAAAATACAGACGTATAAATAAATTAATAAAAGCACAGAATGTTTGGGTAAAATCATGAAAACACAGGTGACAAGATGTTCATGTGAAATCTATAAAAGTATCTTTAAAAAACAACTCTGTATTGAAGAGAGACCAGTACATAAGATATCTGGTCACTTAGTTTACTTTCATTCATTTATCTCAGGCGATTATGAGTTGTTTTAAGGTTTTCAAATACCTTTTGATAGTTGACAGTTTCGAGGGAACTCTTCTGTCTTCGAAGACGGAAGAGTTCCCTCGAGAGTTTTTGTATCTTGCCCTAACCTCAACCATACTTTATTAACACACACAGATATTTCAGAGAGTAAGTCTTCGAAGACGGAAGAGTTCCCTCGAAACTGTCAACTATCAAAAAGGTATTTGAAAACCTTAAAACAACTCATAATCGCCTGAGATAAATGAATGAAAGTAAGCGAATTAGTCAAATAAAAGGCGAAATGAACATTTTTACACTAGATCTGGTCACTTCCTGGTGAGGAGTCTCTTTGAACAGACTGCAGGCTGAATATGACTCACTGACTGATTCCTACTTGGAGAGAATTACAACAGACAGAAATGATTTCAAATCTGCAAGTGGAATATGAAAGAGGCCAGTGCTGACAATCTAATCAGTTCGTTTATCATATTTCAAACCAGATTCAAATGTAATGCTGAGGTTTCTTGCATAGGAATTTACTTTCAATGACAGAAACCCAAGACTGTATTGGAAAAGGGCAAAAGGTGAAGACTGAAATGTGTTTCAGCTGCAGGTCTGTGATGGGAGGTACACTCCATGAAACCTGGAGTTACTATACATCTGTGCACTACCCTGACCTACACACCCTCACTCCCAAATCCTCCTCTAGAATTGCAGGAGCCAAAATACATTTAAAGGGCTGCACGGTGGCTCAGTGGTTAGCACCGTCGCCTCACAGCTAGAAGATCCCCATTTCGCGTCCCGGTTAGGACGCCTGGGATCTTTCTGTGTGGAGTTTGCATGTTCTCCCTGTGCAGTGTGGGTTTTCACCGGGTGCTCCAGCTTCCTCCCACAGTCCAAAAACATGCTGAGGTTAATTGATGATTCTAAATTGTCCATAGGTGTGAATGAGAGTGTGCTTGGTTATCTGTCTCTATCCTGAATCTTTACATTAGGAAACGTGTCCAGAATGTGAAAATATGACTTGACTTGTTTGTCTTTAGTGTTGACATGTGGACTTGGGTTAGGACAGTGTGTGTGTACCTTGATGAGGATCTTCCTGCGGAGCTGGTAGGGTGAAGGCAGCTCCTCTGCATTGTTGTCGACTGGTTTGGTGAGCAGCAGATCTCCAAACACCTTCTTAAAGTGTGTGGCCATGTTCCTCTGTTGGACCACACTGCAGTGGTCCTCAATGGACAAGATCACAGGATACCTGCACAGATACAACATCGGGTAGGTGATCCCTAGTGCCAAACTCCATCTTCCTTTAAAACTACAGTTATCTGATTTTCCATTTACTGCAGAGATGGGAAGTTAGTGTGGGTCACCCATCTGGTGTTGGCATGCAGCAGAGATCTTAGCAAGGTTGGAAGTAAATACTCTCATAGTAAACTCACTCAGATGTGACAAAGGCATGTTCTTTGATGGTGTGCAGCACATCCAGGAATTTGATCTTGGAGGTTAAGGTGTGGCCGTGATAGATGATTGGCAGGTCATCAGGCCCATCCCAGCAGTCCACTAGCATCAGAAAACACAAAGTGAAAAATGTAGAAGATTCTCAGTCATCCAGGTCATGGTTATCCTCGTAGTTTCAATCGTAGCATCTGGACTTGCTTGAGTTTCTCGAATGATAAAAATGTAGGTGTTTTTTTTTTTTAGCTTCTACTAACCTCGACCTTGGCTAGAGACAGAAAACCCCAGAAAAAAACAACAACAAAACAACAAAACAATTAAAACACAAACACAAACACAAACACAAAAGCTCATCTGAGCAGCCAGTTGTTATGGTCGTTTAATGTATTTTGCAACACTAGCGTGGGTTAAAGGTTGAAGCTGGATCATTTTTGTTGTCTCTCATCTGCAGTCTTTCTGGTTTAAATGAAACGTGACAGAAGGGAAGGATGTGACCAACACACCCATTTGTTTTGGTCTGAGATGCAGTTATTTCAGCAACATCCAATGTTGTATTCAGCACGGAACAACACGGTCTATGCATTATACAGTAGTAAGGATTAGCTCTGGTGAGGTCAGAAAAGCAACAAGTGAGTTTGTCCATTTTCAGGACAAGAAACTTTGCGTCTCTCACGTTCAATGCAGCGGCAGCCCATCCTCAGGCAGCGAGCGTAGGCTTCTAGAGACGATTCACTGGAAAACTGGTCACCCGTCAGGTAGCTGAAAGAGCAAGATGATGGAATCAAGCTCATGGAAAATCGATAATGTAGAAGAATGATTTGACAGTTTGGGAAATTGTTGCTGTCTTTCAGCGATAAAAAGATGATCAATTTTATATATTTCAATAAGGCCCCACTTTGGAAAGCAGTAAATGTTGGGCATTTTAATTAAGAATTTTAATGTAAATCAAAATTGTGTTTTCATTTTATATTGATCTACTGATTAATCAGTATTATATTCAGTATAAGGAGGACTTGTGTAGCCTAGTTTAGGACAAAACCACAAACTGGGTAGTTCTGAAACTTATTTACACATTTAATGTTGAGTTTTAAAAAGCGCTAATGGTCAGATGGTGTATTTAAGATGAACGTAGCCTCAAACAATGAAGCCAGTGTGGAAAAAACTTAAACTTCCCAACAGCCAGCAGGGGGCAACTCCCATGGTTGCATAAAGAGGTTGATGAGAAAATGTTAGTAGACATTTTCTAAGGAGTTTATAGTCTCAGTGGCTATTTTAAAGTCTCCTTCAATACAGCATGATGCTCAATTTGCCAATTAAGGTCCCATTTAGAGTAAAACGGATGACAAAGCAGGTTATGTTTGGAGGCAGGGCTACCTTGTGATTGACAGGTCGCTACTGTATCACTGCGTGAAAAATGAGCCCACAGTGAATAAAAATGGGACAGGATTGAAAAAGATACAGAAAGTGCTTGGAGTTCAGAGAGATTTGACAAGAAGTTCCTTTTAATACAATCAAAAAATATAGATAGAATATGAACATTTGAAAACACTGACGACAGATTATGAGACATACGTGTTGTGTGAGGAGGAAATCCAGTACTGAGACAGCGGTCTTTTCATGTCATCAGGAACAACGGGTGAAAGTCGAGGGTCGGACACAGAATTCTCTTTGGAGAACAGAAAAGTAAGGAACTAGAAAAAAAACAGAGAAAAAACATCAGATTGTAAGGCAGGGAAGAGGTGTATCCTTGGGTTTGATCTGCTGTTTGTGCATCTTTGTCCTATTTCACCTCATCCAGCTGTAGCATCGGCTCCGGCTGCGGTCCTCCCCTCATGTAGCCCATGAGAAACTCTCTGACACGACCCAGATCCGATGCCCAGGACTCCTGAGACGATGCGGATAAAGAAAAGTGAGTACGAAGCAGTTTTAGAGAGCATCTCCAGCGTTGTGCTGACAGGCGCTGAATTTGCAGAGTACCTTCTGGTCCATCTGTAAAAACTTCTGGAAGTCGTAGAGGGAGATCTGACAAAGCTCTGGTCTGTCAACGTTTCTGAAAGCACAACGATGTTCAACACGTCAGATGGCAGATGAGTGAAAGCTGAAGCAAAGTACCAGCGAATGAGAGAGGAAACATTAACATACAAATGTCTGTCTGGCAGCTGACTACATTAGCTTACCTATGCCAAATCTAATTATGACATTTTCTCATTTATGTAACATTAAAAAAAGTTTCACATCCGTAGAGCCAAGAAAAAACATGTTGAAGTAGCATTAAAATGGCAACAACACATGGAAATGTCTCTTGAGAGCCAAAAGCCTCCTGATAAACTGCTGTAAAGAGAAAGTGAACAGGTAGAGGGAACAGATGTGAAGACGGGGGTACTGAGGAAGAAGACGAGGTGGAGGGACTCACCGCAGAGGAAAGGAGAGCTCCAGCTGCTCAATAATCTGAGGAACAGAAGGGGAGGAACCAGGTGACGGACAGGTGGGAGGGTAGCCAGGTGAGGCATAAACAGCAAAGGACAAAGTGAGCGTGGTGTGGTACGGGTGCAGAGGTGGAAAAGCATCAAAGTACTGGTGCATTTACTCAAATACTGTGCTTAAGTGTATTTCTAAGGCACTGAACATTTATTCAGATTCATTTCAAAGGAGGACAGTACATTAATACACACATAAGATCCTAAAATATTGCTGTTGTTGAGTATAAATCATTTCAGTATTCATTAAAGGACTCTCCAGGTAGTTTTGCATGTTGGAGCCTATCTACTACAGCATGTGCACTTTATGTTTCAGTTATGTGCTTTGCAGATTACATTTTATTTTCTATTTTTCCAGACATGCATCATTTTCCTTCAGTTTTCTTTTGACAAAATGATTTCCTATTCCTATTTTCCTATAACATTATCGCTGGCAAGTAAGTTGCTGCTTTACTCTGCAGAGAAAAAATGCAAGTCTGATAAACATTAACCTTCAAGCTTACTGTAAATGAAGTTTTGGGAGTTTCCTTTTAATTCTTATGCACTGTGTTCGTGCAATAACAGTGGTTGCCTCGAATGGTAGAAAGATGCATCTGACAAATCAAAAAACTACAAATCACGCAATTAAAAATTTGGAATCAAAAATGCTCCCTTCCAGTGTCCTGCATTGCACATCATCTTGGCTACAATGCAACTCTAACTACACAATCTACATACAAACTCAGAATATCGCTAGGTTGGGGTGGGCTAATGTCAAAACTTCCAAGCGTTATTGATTAGAGTATCTGGAGTGACGTAGTACCACCTCCAAACTGCTCAGTCTCAAGGTATTAACTAAAACTAAAATAACATTATTATACAGTAATTTATAAATCTGTGTTTCCTTACAGTGTGAATTTTCTTCTATGCTGATGACACAACTTTTTTAGGTAAAGGATTCGAGTACTTGTTTCACCAAGCTGTGAATGTATACGAGTCTGTGTTTAACACTCACAGTCCTCTGTGCATCGAACATCAGCGTTCTGTAGAGCTGTGCAAAGTTGGGGTACGACAGCTCGTTCCTGGCCTCCACCTCCTGTGGAAACAGGGAGGGATGTGAGTTAGTTTGGCAAAAAGCAGCTCTGTGGTCAAGACAAAACATCCAGGAGAAGGAATTCAAAGCGGTAGAAAACAAAGACATTAAAATGAATGCATTAGCCTTCTAGTCCGCTCTGACCTGCAGCTTGTCTTTGAGAAAGCGCGTGTTGGGAACTCTGTAGTTGATCTGAGGCAGCAGAGCTTTTACTTCCTTCACTGTAATGCTGGGAAGGAAACAAGAAGAGGAAAGCATCAGACAAGTGCAGTAGATCTAAACACACAGCAGCCGACTGGATATCCTAAAAGACACTTGAATGAAGCCTTTAAAGAGCTCCTTATAAAAGACCCCATAATACTGTCACCAGGAGGTAATGTTGTTTAAGGAGCCAGACAGAGCCAATTGCAATTTGAAAAAATGCAATTAGCAAATCGCAAAGGCTGCAATTTTAGAATATACGTTATGCAGCACATCTAACACTGGGTTTAAAAAGTTGTGTTAATGGTCTGACAAATTCACATCGTCCTCCTTGTGTGACAGTCATTGCGCATTTTAAATCTATTACACAGTGAATATTGAAGCATGACCAAATAAAAAAATCTGAAAAATTAGATATTAGTCCTAAATTGTTTAGCCCTAATTTTAACCTCCATACTAACAGATGGGAAGTCTTTAAACTGTTATGTATATTTGCAAGTAAGTTGATGCAGTTGCTTCTGTCAATGTGCTGATGTCTTTACCGTTACACTTTTTTTTTGACAAACAGCACATGGATAACTACTTGTATATTCCTGATTATTTAAACACACGCAACTGTCAGCCATCACTAACAGAACGAGGAAGGAAGCAAGAAAAGCAGATAGAGAGGAAAAATCCAGGTTAGCGCTCTGAGACGATGTTTTGGGGTCAACGACCGCTGTCAGTCTGAGCCATGCCTCCCCCTCCTCCTCCGCCCCCGCCTCCTCCTAGATACCGTTACTATTTTCACAGGAGACAGGAAGCTGCCCTCTCCCAGCCCATCACATCACTTCCTGCTCCTTATCAGGCGGTGGCAGGCTGTTTGTCCTGGAGCGCCTTCCACCCAAACAGAAGCCCAGGCTTATTAACGCGAGAGAAGACGTGTGTGCGTGACATGTGGAGCTTCGGGGGGGCGTGGAGGTGGAGGTCAGGGCAAATCCCTCACAGCACTGTAGCACGCTCTTTGATGGCATCTGGATCTGGTTTCACCTTTACATCCCACCCGCTGCGTCACAGAAGCCAATGGGCATCTATCACAGGCTGATGTGAAAGCTACGATTGGGTGTTGACATTTTTGTGGCGACCCACCCACCTGCCCTCGTGGTTCCTGTCCATGACTTCAAACTGTTTCCTCAGCCATCTACAGAAGGAGAGAGAAATGAAACATCAGTGACAGCCATTTTTAAAACGATTCTGAATTATCACTATGGAAAGACGTTGAGCCGGTGAAGGCAGTGCGATGCTTTGGACATTGTTCTGCTGGGAAACGTTTTGTCCTGCATTCTTGCTGATGTTACTTTGACACCTACTACACCACTTTATGACAATTGTAGTCCCTGATGACACTAGCCTCCCTCTTTCAGCAGGATAATGCTCCCTGTCACACTGTAAAAAAAAATGTCAAGAATATTTTGAGGAGCATGAGAAAGAGTTCAAGGTGTCTCCACATTCCTCAGACCTAAATCCTAAAGAGCATCTGTGGGATGTCTTGGACGAACAAGTCTGATCCATGGACTCCTCACCTAGGAACTTGCAAGACTTGAAGAATCTGCTGCTGAAGTCTTGGTGCCTGATATCACAGGACACCTTCAGAGGTCTGTGTTCATATGGGTCAGAACTGTTTTTCTGGCATGAGAGGCAGGTAGTTGATCAGAGTATATCTATGAACGTTGTCATGCTAGTCTAACCAGCCTCTTCTTTCTGACTGAAATACCAAACTTAACAGAAGAGGCTCTGAAAGGTTGGATGTTGAAAAGACACAGATGTTTTTTGAGTGGTTTAAACCTAATGTTACACGGGCTTGATGAAATAGGGGAAAACCCTGTAAAAAACATTAATAGGATATAAGCAATTATGACATATGTAAGATATAAAATGTCGTGGGAAACGCCCACACAGACTCTTGAAGCTTAAGTAGTTCCAGCTCATGTCTAGAAACAGGTTTAAACTCTTTGGAAAAATGACAACATATGCACAATAGATGTAGTATCATTGTAGTTCATATTTCCTTCCCAAAACTGGAGCGACTTCATATTCAAACTCCGCTTTATGTTGTAAATAGACACAGAATCCTATTCAGCTGATGGGTCTTCTCCCCAAACAGTTTACACTACTTCATAAACAGACAAAATTAGCAGTTTCATTTCCTGACCATTTCCAAGCATAAACCGCTCACATTATGTCAACAACAAAACTGTGTCTTTCTCCTACACAGCGTCTCCTCTGTTCTCCCGCTTTCACCACGGAAGCCAAAAACAGCCTCCGCACATTCATCTGGAGTAAATATTTTCATCACAAAACAAATATTAGTCCTCCCCTACAACCTGCGACTCCCTTTCACGTCCAGGTCACTGCTGCTTTGATGGGAGCAAATGTCACTTTATCACATACAGGAAGTGTAGCTAAGTGCTTTAATGACTGCAGTCCTAATATTATCTGACTGTGCTGGCCATTTATCCAAAAGTGACTGCATGAATAAAGGTTATTATCATTAGAATTACACTGCTATCAACAAATTTCATCAGGTTTCCATCACGATTACCAAATTTAGGCTGCTTAAAATCCTACACTGCACAGTAACCTAACAGGCCAGGCTGTGCTCCTAATTAACAATACACTGAGTTTTTCAGCTAAAGGTGGGGTGAAAAGTAGGACACTGCTGACATAGTGAGCCACATTGAGTTGTGCAAACTGCCAGATGCATCCCCCCTCCTAGGGAGCATGTCAATTCCCCTAATTTCATCCAGGTTTCTCCCACAACCCCCTGCTGTTTTGGAGATGCTCTGATCCAGTTGTCTACAATCACAGTTGGGTCCGTGTTTCCGACACTTCAAAAGTAAAAAAGCTGGTAAATATGAGGCAGCCCACATGTTTTTAGAAACAATACAATTTAAGAATATGCATAAGAGTGTAAACACCCAGAGAAACTCTTCCTCTCCTCAACTACCCTGAATATGATTCATTAGACACATTGAGAGAAGAAGAGATCATATAGAGGAAAATCTTTCAAATGAAGAAGAAGAAGAAGTTTTGTTATTTTTGCATATCCCAGTTGGGGTCAGAGTGCAGGGTCAGCCATGGTACAGCACCCCTGGAGCAGGAAGGATTAAGGCACTTGATCAAGGGCCCAACAGTGGCCACATTAGGGTTTGATCCTTTGACCTTCTGATCAGTAGCCCGGGGACTTAACCGTTGCGCCAAATGATTGAGTAAAGTTGTTCATGGTTCTATTGTCATTGAAACCTACAGGATTTTTAACTACTGTACATCTAAATCTTTAGATTATTACTGGAGTTGACTCTGTTATGTGTCACTTTGGTATAAAACTACACTGACCTTGTGATCAGAGGGATCAGCTGCAGATTTCCCATAGAGGGGCGTATCTGTTGGGTAAAAGACTTGATCCTCAGAGTAAAAATGTAAATTCTGACCTTCAAGATGGTCGACTGGAACAATTTCCCAGTGAAGTGAGGACCGAGAAGTGAATCCTTTAAGGAACAGAGATGTAGCTCAAGTCTCCGGTAAAACGCTTACCTGTCTGTCTGCTGTGGCGCCGGAGCTCTCTGGGTGTCCACCATCAGCCAGTTGAGTCCAGTGATCCACATGTTGACCTCCTCCTCGCTGAAGGCTGCAAACACAGAGACACGGGACTACAGAATCATGTTTCGTAAAGACAACTTGTTGGTTCCCAGTGCTGCCCCGTGTTACACTTGGATTGTCAATTACATTTGATTTCAGGGGAGATTAGAATGAATGTATCCTGCCAACAATAAGTAAGTACACTGATGTTCTAAACCTTTAGAACAAAAATAACACTAAAAGAATTCTAATAACAAAATGTGAGTATCAAAGCCTGATTCATCTTTCCCCTCTCAACCATTGAGGTCTTTGTTGTCCAAAATCTATCAAAATATTAAAATGAATACTTAATACAGTTGCCAAAAACTGAATGTGGAGAAATATGCAACTGAAAATAGTTTCTAACATAAGCACTATGTTCTCCTGTCTAAAAACAATAGTGTCTTTAAGTTTTTAAGATTTACGTCTTCAGTAGGAACCAGGGGGCTTTGACCCAGAGGGCCCCAGACAAGGCCCCTTATTTCTTCCTAATCACTTGAGTCTACATAATGTGATTGATCGTAAATTAATTGGACATTTGACCATTAAAATACAGTATAAACTATGATGGATCACCTGTTCTCGTACAGGTAGCTTTGAGAGTTTTAACTGTTTTTGATGTATATTTAATTCCTTTGTTAAAAAGCAGTTTTTCTGACCAAATTGCTTAATTTCTTTCTGAGTGAATTCAGTGATATTCAGAAAACGTCGGATGAGCTTGTATTATTCCATCATAGGGCAACCTTATCACCCAGCTCTGTTTTAACACACTTCTTGTGTTTTAGTTCAATCAGTGTCACCTTGTATGTAATACATGAGGCTCCAATGACTAAATAAATGTGTACTTATGCAGCTGCAACTGTCTTTAGTATTCAGCTGATGCGGTGTATAAAATGTTTCCTGAAGCTCATGTTAACAGAATGAAGTGTCTTGTTTTTGTCTGATAAACAGGTTAAAACCCAACTATATTGGGTTCCATCAAAGAAACCTTGAAAACTAGAAAAGGTTCGCATTTAAAAAGGTGATTCCCATGGATATTGGGCTTCAAAATGACATAAAACGATCATTAAAAGTCGTGATTAATTCGATTGATAAACTAAGCAATTTTCAGTGTATTGCACCAGTTGGTTTCTGGGTGAAAAAATGAAACTGCACGTTACAATAAGGGACAGCAGGGGCCCAACAACACAGGAGGTTAATCCAGCAATGAGGTGAGTGTAGGGAAGTGAACACATTGCTGGCTTTCTTTTTTTTTTTTATGGGATTTTGACACTAAGAAAAATATACACCAATGCAAACCTTCTCCTTATCAGGGGAATAAAGTAGAGAAAATAGACAGAGTAAGGCAAAAATAAGGATCATAAGTGACGTTAATGTTTTTCTAGACAGGACTGTAAAGAGAATGAACAGTATCTGAAAACACATAGAAACACACACACTGACCAGCCACACTGAGGGTCCGCAGGCGGAACTCCAGGCCGTAGAGCACGATGAAGCAGTGGGCGGAGTCCAGTTTACGAGCTTCCTCCGGGTAGCGCTCAAAATCACGGGAGCCCTTCCCCAACCGCAGCTCCCGGATCTCCCGTATGTCGACTGGAGGAGGGAGGGAGGAAGGAAGGATAGTGTTGCATGAACACAAATATGCACAGGCATAAATCACACTTTGGCACGTTGTTCATTTCCTTGCCAAACACACAGAAATCTGTGGCTGGGGAGCTGAACAAATGCTCACTGTGTGAGTGTGAGCCCAAAAACAGACACACAAACATCTCAGCTGTCAGTGGCACGACGCTCCAAATGTCTGCAGTCGTCTTTAACTGCAATAACACAGCAAACTCCTGCACTGTTACACATTCATGAGGGAAAAGAATCCTGAAAGTCACTTTACAAGGGATAAAACAGCTGAACTTGACTAAAGTGAAGCATTAAATGTTTCATTAATCATGAAGGCTTTACATAACTTTATTTACTAAATAGGCTTTGGTTTACTGAGACTGCTTGTTCACTAACCTCAGGGTGTGCCTCTCATTTGTTATCATTAGATTTTAAGCTAAACCTCTTTCTGAAAAATAAATTCCCCATAATCCCTTAATACCCCCAAAAGTCATTTAACCGATTTTAAAGATAATCCATGAGTCTTTGAAGACTCCTTTGACCATCTAAATAATAATAATCTAGCTGGGAGTCAGAAATAATAAATGTGTTTGTTTGTAATACATGAGAGAAACATAAATCTGTAAAAAAAAAAAAACAACATGTAAATTTGAATAAATACAGACAAATACACCCGAGGTCAGCAGTTATTAGTACAATTTGGGATTAGGAAACGGAGCTATAACTTGGAAAAAATTAGGTTGAGTTGGTGCTGGATCGGATCAGGTCTACTGTCAGACCAAACCTGTTCTAACCAATCAAAGCGTCTCACTGCATTCTCCCAGTTTAAACAATCATTTAGCCATTTAGAACATGTGCAGTTACGCAAAATTCAAACAGACTTTGCAGATTGGACGCCTTCAGAAACAGTGTTTTAATTAGTCGCCAGTGGCTTTGAAAGGCATGTTATCTTTTTTTTTTAAATATGCCAAGATGAAACAAATGATCAGAACATTAAAATTTAACTAAAAAACAGAAAGAACTGTCTGTATTTAAACTTGAATGAATCATGTATGATGTGCAGCTTAGTCAGAAAAAATAACCCAATTTACGCTGTAATTTATCTAAAGATTATCAGTTTATTAATTAATTGTCATTAACCATTTAACTGATTAAAAATATGCTAACCGATAAGGCAGAGGATGAAGGACATGCATGTCAGAAAATGTACTGTGAATTGTAGTACCTGGTTGCACCACCAGGTTGAGCCTCTTACTGTTTAATAATATAATAATATAATAATCTAACCATAATTCATCCCCTTGGGGAAATTCCTTCTCTGCATTCGACCCATCCTATTTAAAGTTAACCTTAACTATACATACTAGGAGCAGTGGGCTGCCGCGGTGTAGCGCCCAGGGAGCAGTCAGGGGTTAAGGGCCTTGCTCAAGGGCCCACAGTGGTGGTGACTGGGACAAGCGGTCGCTCTCACTTTCCCACCTCAACCTCTTGCCAGTCCAGAGGCTCGAACCGGGGACCCACCGGTTACAAGTTTGCTTCACAAACCAATAGGCCACCACTGCCCCTAAAACTCTAGCAACCCCAGACAGTGGTCACTTGAGCTACCTGCAGTTCTGTGATGAGATAGTCTCATGTGATACCTTAATGCCTACCAGCCAGAGCTCTCCTTTAGTTGGAAGGCTGAAGTGCACTATGACAGCATCTTTGTGCTTCAGTGGCTGATGGCCCATCCCATTAGACTGGCCCACAGAATGCGACAAAGGCTGCTGTAGCAGGATACTTTTAGTGACCTCAAACATAGTTGAGTTCTCTCTATTTTGAGCCATGGTTGTGCTGTTTCCATAGAGATGTAGGACTTTATGTTGCAGCAAACAAACAGTGTCGACAGTAAATAACAATGTGACAGGAGCAAAAAATGCACAAGCTTCAGGGGGTTAAAACAGCATTAAGAGTCTGAGCTGCATCAGAAGGGTTAACAGTCGGGTGACTGACCACAGAGTATGATGTAAACTCTGGACTCTACTTTGACACTTGCAGCAGCTGACACACCCACAAAGAAAACCCCGGCTTATTGACATAGCAGATGTCTTGTGCAAACACACATAAACATACACTCGTAGATGTCCTGCCCTTCACACACAGACCCACTATAGCAAACACACACTTGAACTGAATGTCACTTTTATGAGCCTGGCTGATATTTTCCCCCATAGAGGAGCTTCTGCCAAATAAAAACAGGAATCAAGTAGAAGTCCAACAGCTTTTTCTGCATTTGACATCAAAACTTCCCACCAGGACAAAGTTATCGGTCCAACAGGTAGGCAACAGGGGACACGCAAAAGGGAAATGAACAGTGTTGCTGGTCTTTATCGAGCCAAAGCGAGCCATCCTCAGCAGGTTGTAAATAATCCTGAATCAAACAGCCGCCAGGAGAAATCTGGTTCCTATCTGAGCCTCCTGCATGTGGAGATGACAGGGAGCACGGCTGGCATGAGATTAAGAGAGAGGTCCATTTTCCTCAGATGGAAATGTGTCCATACTTCACTGAGAGGGGTTCAGCAGAACACATAACTCAACGTGAGTTCTTACCCAGAGATGACCTGCTCTATTTTAGTTCACAGAAACAATAACTTACACTAAGATCCTCTCTGTAACGGGTTGTAACTTTAAACTGAGGTTTATGCTTTCTAGATAAGTACACTTATTATTAGCCATTAATAAAAACAACCTCTGGGTTAAAATGTACTTTGAGCTGGGAACCTTTCAGCCTGGTTTAGTTATAAACAATGAATCAATAACTATTTTGAATTAATAATTAAGACGGCCTCCACATTAAGAAGTCATGTAACTTTGTAAAAAAAGCACCTTTTCTTCTAGTCTTGATCCTCTATCACCACTAAAATGCAAATTTACTGAGCTTTTTTGTTGTTGACATGCTTTAAATTGAATTCTAAATCATACAAGGTGAAGCTATTAACCCTCTACACCCCCAAAACACACCAGTGGGTTTGAAAAGCATCTTTTAAAATAGATTGATTCCAGGCTTTTTCAAACTTTGCAAATAAATAATTAAACATAATTATTCAACTTTATTATTTTTCTTTTTAATGATTTATGGCATTATAAACAATGTTATACTGCAATACTTTCTTGTGCTGTTTCCATAGAGGTGCAAGACTGCTTGGCATTCAGAGAGTTAAATAACTAGCCCTAGTGTATGTAAGCTGAGCCACATTGTACATGCATGGAACACATGGTGTACACTGCCCAATGGGCGAGCAAAACACATTCCTGAAAGGTTCCAATTGTTCAAATTAGAGATAAATAAGATCTTCTTTTGTCTTTATCTGACCATCATTTGCCTTGTCTACTAAACTAATAGTCTGGGAAGATTTAGACTGTATTTTATCATAATTATGTTTATTTTAGTTGTTTTATGACTGAGGCATTCGAGATGTTTGGAATTAATTAAAAGGGTTTTGCAGACAGTTGTGTCTATATTCAAACTGAGGGTGTTTTAGTATCAGTATTTAAAACTCAGTGGTCACACTGGCACTGGTATCAAATTGTTCCCAACAATATCCAGCCCTCATAATGCCTCAGAACGGCTAAAGTTGAGTCATTTTCCTCCCAAGTCATTATTAAAAAATACCTCAAAAACCTGTTATTTGTTTTTCTCTGGTCTCTCCCTTTATTATTTCCTGCCATTTAGTTTGGACGTCGGACAATAAGGCAAACAGTCGCTCAGCTTGCCAAGCGTCACACTTCACTCACCACGACTGAACGAACACACACCCAGTCTCTCTCACTCCACAGCGCACACACACACTGATAGATAACACACACACACACACACACACTGGCCTTTAATCCTGGTCCAGGCTGTAAACATGGTCGTGATAAAGACAACTGCTTCAGAGGACAGACTGAAGTAAACTTTGAAGAGCAGGAAGGGAGGTGAGGGGAAGCACATAGAAGGCCAACTGGAGAGATATCAGAGTACAAGACAGTGCCAACAATCTCACAGAAGTGAAACGGCACAGAAAACACACTGTAAGGACTCAATTATGAGGCTTAACATTATCATTTCTTTCACGTTTTTCTTTCCTCTGTTAGTTCTCAGCGCTGGAGATACACTGGCTGGACTGAATGAAAGCCCAGGCAGTTGTGTGCACTCACTGCTGACCTGAAACCGCCAGCCGCTGATAATTGCAGTGCACTTCCAGAGAAACAAAACTGTTCCTGGTACAGCTGGTGACATCACTCCCAGCCAGATGGCACGGACGGTTCACTGCAAGTCGAAGACATGTGAAGGACGGGAGGAAGGAGGTCGGGTTGGAAAAGAGATAATGGATAGATCAGATTCTGGTTGGAACGTCTGACAGGAGGACTGACTCTAAGCTTGGATAAGCGTCAGGCTCAAACCTGCTAAACCTTTATTACTGATGACATTTAAGCTAAAATATGCAAAAATGGATGTATAGCTCGGCTTGACAGAACAAAAGGAGGCTGAATCCACTGGAGATTTAGATGTCTGAGTCAGTAATATAGGCCTCTGGTGTATTTTTTACCTTGTGAACATGTTCATATGGTGTTTTGTATTTGTTGGAAGACATTTCATAAGTTAAATATGCTTTCAAGGTCATTCCAATGGTGTCTTATGTTGTGTTATCATATATTAAGTATGACACTGTCTTGTGTTGGGAGAAGCCTAAGAAAAGGAAACGACAAACAAAAACAACCAAGCCTGTAGAGTGGATCATCAATCACAGAAGAGTATTAAAACTCTGACACGCTCGTCTTCATGTCGGGATATCAAGGTGTCGAAGATGCAGTTGATTCATCTTCTTTTGGGTCAGCATATGTCTGTGATAGTCTGGGCTGTGATTCCAATCATATCGGACTGACAGCTACTTTAAAACGCAGCAGCGATTTCATGTTTTGACAATTTAAGCCAAGATTAACTAAGCCATGCATAACCCTAATCACGCTTCTGATTAGTCTATCCGGAGCAGGCATCCAGCACCTCATTTGTGGTCCATGTCTCTGCTTCCTGCAGAAGATGCTGGATCTTTTGTATTCAGTCCTTCAATCTGAGACCGGAAGTGAGACACTCCCTGATAACCCTGCGCTTCCTGAGCCTCAGGATTTAATACCTCCACTGTTTGCCAGAGCGTTCATCTCAAAGAAAAACACTGTGTGTGTATGTAGCAAAATCGAGGCAGAAACTTTATTTTAAAGCAAACAGTAGAAAAAAAACAGCATCAGGCAACAAAAACAAAGGAAGGAAAAGCAGGAGAGAAGGGGGAGGAGGGAGCGGAGGGGTCAGTCAGATAAATGAGTGAGGTTTTCTGAGAAGTCAAGAGCAAAGCATCAGATGGATGACCTTGAAACTCAAAAAGAAAGTGAAAGAAAATAGACGGAGAAAGTGAAATGGGAGGTCAGAGAAAGGCGGAAAATGAGAAGGGTGTTTAGGTGAACGTGTGGGGGCAGGAAATTGGGAGAGGACAGCTGGAGGAGGGAAAGGGAGAAGAGACAGGAGGAGGAGGAGGGAAGGAAAGTGGAGAGCTGAGAGATAGAGCTGTGGGAGATAAAGTGAAGGAGAGACCCGCTGAGTTCCTGGAATCTGCTGGTGGGTTTGTCCAGTGGGAAGTTGTTTGCAAAGGGGCGTCTGTGGGTTATGAAAGCCTGTATGTGTGTTTGTGTAAAAGCGGTGTTTTCACCGGTGTGGGAATGTGTAGATTTGGTGAGATTGAGCAGAGTAGGTGTTCACAGAGATGTTCTACACGCTCAGACACGTATGTGTTGCCTTGGATTAGTGAAGGCGTCATTTATGTGGTTTAAGATTAAGGAACAATAATTGATGAGGCTCCCAGAGTCAATGAATCACCTACAGCAGCCATCAGTCTCTGAGCTTTCAGAGAAAGGCAGGAAGAGGAGTTTCTAGAGAAGATGCGGAAATGCAGTAGCCCTGACACTGTAGTACAGCTACAGAAAACAACAGGCAGACAAAACACAATTCAGCAGGCCTGGGCAACAAAACAATAACAACACCAGCAATAGACATGTCGGCTATAGCAGTAAGAAAACTGCTCAATAGAATGTTTGATAGTTTCATGATAATGCATTACATATTGTTCTGTTAGCATTAAAAGTCTTAATAATAATAATCTATAATCTAACCTTTACAGTAACAGTTAAATTCCTTCTCTGCATTGACCCATCCTATTCAAAGTTAACCTTAACTATACATACTTGGAGCAGTGGGCTGCCGCGGTGCAGCGCCCGGGGAGCAGTCAGGGGTTAAGGGCCTTGCTCAAGGGCCCACAGTGGTGGTGACTGGGACAAGCGGTCGCTCTCACTTTCCCACCTCAACCTCTTGCCAGTCCGGGGACTCGAACCGGCGACCCACCGGTTACAAGTTTGCTTCACAAACCACGAGGCCACCACTGCCCCATACCTGTGTATCTTGATAAACATGCTAAAGTGGTTAAATTCAAATAAAATCTTTCTTCTAAAATGTCATTAAAATTGATCAGTATTATTTAGTATCAACTGAAATGAAACATTTTATTGTGGGAAAATGCCGTTTAAACAGCTGACAACACTTTCCGCTTTATCACTCAGCCCTGCAACTCAATTAGGAAAGTATCTCCACCAATTTCACAAGAAATGCAGAGACACATTGCACACACCAAACCTCACCAAGTCAAAAAAAATTGACTGCAAACACAGACATGTGACAAAACATGGTAGAAATCCAAAAACATTGCAAAAATAAAGCTACGCAGCAAATAGAAAACCGCACTGCAAACAAATAACCTCAAGGCAAACACAGAAATATCCTACAATTACAAGTTAGCCCAAACAAAACATAGACGACAAAGGAAAATCAGTGGTGGTGATAATGATGCATTGCTTGCAGGTATTTGCCATACATCAATACTCTTCTAGATACTCTATCCAAAATAAACAATCAATAAAATCAAATCAGTGACTTGAGGCATGGAGCCTTCAGCAGAGCAAAGTACAGCAAGCTCCAAATTGTGCGTCAATGTATGTTTCCACGGTGTTTAGTTGTGTTGGTGCTTAGTTCTTCTTCATTTTTGCTTTTTCTTGAATTACAGTGCATCAAGCTTTCAGGGCCAGATACAGTGTTAACAACTAAAGATTCACTTTTAGATGGGTGACTGAAGAAACCAGACTGCTCAGTAAACCTATTTCTGTCTTATAGGGGCAGAGTGTTTTTTTTAAACTGCGTTCACCATAAAGTCTGAGACTTACAATAACACATGGCAGACAGAAGGAAACTCTATCATGTCAGTTGTGAATGCCATAAGTTTTCTCACTGCTAACAGACACTGTAACAAATCCTCCCTCAGGCCACAAAATCCAGGGCGCAGACAATAGCCTCCACACCCCAGACAGGCCGAACGCTGCTCCAACAGGCCGAAATCAACAGCCCAACTGCTTTAAGTTTACCACCGCTGCTTAGCACCACTCCGGCAGGCAGCCTTGGCCCACAACCAGGCAGGCAGGAAGCTCAGGTCTGGCCGAGGATCCATGTGGCAGCAGCAGACACGCTATTCTGTCTGCAGAGTTACTGTGAGGCCGACGTGGAGGAAGCAGAGGTCACAGGGCCGTGATCTGTCTGTCCTCTGAGGAGCCCATGACAGCACCTCAGCTGCACGTTCAGCCCACCACAGCAAAATGTCCACATTTTAAAGCAGCCGTACACAGAGGCAAGGCAACACTTTTAAACAGTTTTTTAAAGGGTCAGTTCACCCAAACTGCAAAAACACATCTTTCTACCAGCCCCAGTGGTATTTTTTCCAACACTAATTCTGAAATTGTACCCGAGTTTCAGCACCAATACTAAAACAATACCTTTTTCCTAAACGTTCAACTACATCACATGGTTGCCCAGTAGCCACGGAAAATGTCTGGTTGTCATCCCTGGACTGTAGAATGGAACTTAAGTCACATATATCATATAGTCAAAAGCCTTGGAAAATAAGCTAATAACTGGGCCATTCTGATTATCAGTATCATTGTTTTTTAATCTATTTCCAATAAATACAAACATCTATAAATGTACTACTCTGGATCTGATGCATCTGCCTCCCTCTATCTATAGTCACCTTACAAGTGGAGTAATAACCTGCTATCAACACTGAATATAAATGGTAAAACGTTTTCGTTTGATTAAACTTACAGAAAAAAATATTTTCATAATATTTTTGTGTTGGAGTTTTTCTAATGTTAACACTAAGATTTCTAATTTTATTGCAGATGTATACGTGTTTCAGATGTCAGTTGTTGGTTTCCTTGATTACTAACAATATGTATCGGACTTGGCCACATCAATCAACCCCTAAATAAATGAATACTCGGTCTCAGTTTTTTTGTCTAAATGTGCATATTTTAATTCAGGTCCCTGAACAAAATGTTCTCACTTACTCTGTGCGTTGTTTAGGTGTTGCATAAAGTTGAGTTAAATGTGTAACGTTAGTAGCAACATAATGAAAGCGAATGGGATTCTGATGGTATTGCTCACTATTGCTCCCAGTTTGGGTGCGGCAGGCAGACACCCTCTCTATTTTTAAGATTAGGCTTAAAACTTTCCTATTTGATAAAGCTTATAGTTAGCTGCTCATTATCACCTGAGTTGTCCCTTTGTTATGCTGCTATAGGTTTAGACTACTGGGGGACTCCCATGATGCACAGGGCTCCTCTCCTCTCTCTATATACTGTTATATATCACCATTACATATCACCAACTTTGTGTTTCCCCCAAGGTTCTGTGTTCTGACTCCTGAGCTTGTTCTTTGGACATGGAGCTACACATCTCTGATCTGCAGCCTCACCACCTGCTGTCCTGCCATCCCCACCCCAACCTGTCCTGCCATCCCCTCCCCCCTCATTCCCATTCCCAACCTCACCAGTTGAGGCAGATGGCCGCCTTCCCTGAGCCTGGTTCTGTCTGAGGTTTTTTCCCCACCTCCCTATCCTAGGGTTTTTTTGGTTCCTTCCCACTGTCGCTCACCGCTTGCTCATAGGGAATCCTAAAGCAACTTTGGATTGCTGGGTTTTCTGTTTTCTGTTCTCTGTGTAAGGTCTTTATTTAAGGTCTTACTATGTAAAGCGCTTTGAGATGACATATGTTGTAAATTTGCGCTATATAAATCAAATTGAATTGAATTGGATACATTTCAAAAGACAGCCTTATCAACTCAGATACTCCATACAACACATGAGATTTTCTTTTTTTTACCTCCTCAGGCTCAGCAAGTAGACTCTGGAAGGGTGACAAGCCAAAAAGTGGTTGGAGAGCTTTACACAGCTTTAAAATGTGAACACACAGAGGAAGAAACGGTCCCTGCTGTTCTGTTTCTCTGTTTGTCAGCATGTTCTGACACTTTAGGCTGACGGTTCGGTGAATCTGTGACCAGCATACAATGTACATGATGACCAGTGTAGTCAGTGCATGTGCCTCTGTAAACACTCTGCAGCTCTTACTAGTCACTTAAGCCATCTAAATCATCACTATGTGTTTCTATATAATCACTTTGTCTCTATCTAGTCACTTAGGGAAACTCATCTGGGTGAAAGAGGGGGGAAAAAAAGGGCAGTACGGGAAGAACATTTTTAAATATCAGCTGTGGGTTTACAGTCGATTTCAGACTGAGGACGTTGGGAAAAAGCTGCCCTATAATTAATTCAGCTTCTGTATTTTTCTCTGAGCTTGGCCTTTTGCCCCTCCTCAAGCATCATAATTAGACTGTAGCAAGCTTTCACTTTCACTGCATCAATAGTAATGTAGGTCCATTTAGCTTAATGTCTGTCCCACGTTCTGACACACAACCAAATCGTTTAATTATCTTGTGGTTATGACAGTATTCTCCTTTCTCATATTTTCTTTGGAACTTTTAGAGTTTAATGTTAATAAACCCCAGAGCCCGGTATAACACGTATGCTAGCTAACATTTGACTCCATGGAAATAACATTAACACTTAACATTACATTTAAATTGTGATGGCTCAATCAAAGTAACTCAACATTGTCAGGCTAATTAACAGTCCCGAACATACGACTGTCAAATAAGTCACTCAATGTCTCTTTGTAGCCAATCTGTGTCTCTTTGTGGTAACTTTGTGTCTCTGTATAGTCACTCTGTGTCTCTTTGTAGCCATTCTGTGTCTCTGTATAGTCACTCTGTGTCTCTTTGTAGCCATTCTGTGTCTCTGTATAGTCACTCTGTGTCTCTTTGTAGCCATTCTGTGTCTCTGTATAGTCACTCTGTGTCTCTTTGTAGCCAATCTGTCTCTGTGTGGCCACTCTGTGTCTCTTTGTAGCCACTCTGTGTCTCTGTATAGTCACTCTGTCTCTTTGTAGTCACTCTGTGTCTCTGTATAGTCACTCTGTGTCTCTTTGTAGCCAATCTGTCTCTGTATAGTCACTCTGTGTCTCTTTGTAGCCATTCTGTGTCTCTTTGTAGTAACTTTGTGTCTCTTTGTAGCCATTCTGTGTTTCTTTGTGGCCACTCTGTCTCCTTGAAGTAACTCTGTGTCTCTATGTATTCATTTTGTGTCTATGTAGAGTCTCCGTGTCTCTTTGTAGCCACTCTGTGACTCTGTATAGTCACTCTGTGTCTCTTTGTAGCCAGTCTGTCTCTTTGTAGCCATTCTGTGTCTCTTTGTAGCCATTCTGTGTCTTTTTTTGGCCACTCTGTGTTTCCTTGAAGTAACTTTGTGTCTCTATGTAGTCATTCTGTGTCTCTTTGTGGCCATTCTGTGTCTCTTTGTAGCCACTCTGTGTCTCTTTGTAGCCACTCCGTGTCTCTTTGTAGTAACTTTGTGTCTCTATGTAGTCATTCTGTCTCTTTGTAGCCACTCTGTGTGTTTTAGTGTATCTCTGTGTCCCTTTTTCAGTCACTGAATCTTTTTGGTCATTTGGAGTCTCTTTGTGGTTGTTTTGTGCGTACAGTTGTCCAAATCGTCCTGTCACTACAGATCCACACTGACAGTGTTCAAAGATTACAGCACACCAAACGGAAGATTATAGAAAACCACCTGAGAAGACCTGCGGAGGACTATGTTTAAATCAATAATCATAAATACTGGATTTGGTTGGATGATACTGACACTAAACACTGACAGACACAACTGAGACAGCCCTACTTTTGACTGAGCTCTTTGACTTTCCAACAGGACACAGGCCCAGAACCTCCCCGAGCCCTATCCACCAGCTCAGTGATCCATCCACGACTTTAATACTCACTCTCTCCTTCTACTTTGTCAGGGTTTCTGCTCCACACTATCTGCTTCGTGTCCTGCTTTATCTGGAACGTCCTCCTCTCGGGCCGCTGGGACTTCTTCTGGTAGAAGATGGTCATCACTGTGCCCATCTCCAGGCTGTGGAGGATGCGGGGACCTGCCTCTGTCCAGTCCAGCATCCTGGAGGCCATGAGTGGACCGGCGGCCCCCGGAGCAGCCTCCTCAGCACAGCCATTGAACCTGGCTGCACACATCTTCACTGCATAGCTCCGAGAAAACCCTGCAGGATTACTAATCTATGGTGCTTTCTGAAACAGGATCCTACTGAATGCACCAAGGGCCGCAGTTACCCAACATGTCCAAAGGAGGAGGGAGCCAAAACTGTGCCAGTCAGGGCAGCCAGGGTGATTTAAAACAACTTCAGAATAAAACAGCAGCTATGAGACATCCCTCAGCAGCCGCAGAGCTGAAGCACTGAAACGTCTGAGTTGTGAATTATCCTCTGCTGCTCTGGAGGGGGAGTGTATCCCTGTGTTATCCTTTCCAGATGCTTCTGGCAGCACACCAGTGAAATCCGCTCGGGGTGAGTTCTCATCACCGCTGGACTCAGGTTTCCACCCTGATAGTCCTTCAGTCCACGACGGCAGAAGTCAGGCTTTCAACCCTGCCTGAAGCTGCTGCCGGAGCTGCTGCTGGGCGGTAAACAAGATGTGGTTGTCCCCTACTCCTGGCTGTGGCACAATGAAGTCAGTGCGAGCGACAAAGACGCCGAGTTATGTAATGACGAGTCGGACAAATACCCGGAGGAGGGTGCAGCAG
>OMNN01083598.1:0-16869 GCA_900302755.1 Chromis chromis | reverse complement strand
CATAGGACCCTTATTTAGAAAAAGGGTCCTATGTTCCCCGGTCCCATACAAAGCGGGGAACATAGGACCCTTTTGGGGAAAATCGGGGAACATAGGACCCTTATTTAGAAAAAGGGTCCTATGTTCCCCGGTCCCATACAAAGCGGGGAACATAGGACCCGGGGAACATAGGACCCGGGGAACATAGGTACGCTCCCTTCTGCCTGTAGCGTGTTTTTCAAACATGAACGTTACTGGTGGTGACCCAAACGTAGCTGGCGCAATCCAAGAATATATGAAAATATACGTATGTATGCCCTGATAACGGCAGCTATGTTTGGGTCACCGGTAACGTTCCTGTTTGAAAAAACGCGCTACAGGTAGAGTAACTTCCAGTTCAAAAGACGAACGGCGCCGGCGTCCAATCAGTGATGTCTCATGTTACCCACTGGTACCTACCTCTTCTGTTAGGTTAATGTTGTGTTTTCCACTTCAGGGCCAGTAGTTAATATAGTTGTGTTTTTCAATTTGTTGTTGTGTTTTGCACTTCAGGGCCAACGTACTTTTTACTTGAATTGAGCAAGTTCTTGCTGTAACTTTATTTTGGAGAGATTTATGTTGCTAAACCAGATTACCAGTGAACACTGGGCTGGTTCTTGTTGCATATTTTTGGTGCAGACATTTAATCTGGTTACTTTTGTAACAAAGGTTTTGCTTTTCAAGAGATGTGTTTGAATAAATTCTTGAAATATTAAGAAGACATGCTTTTGCTTTTTATTTTAGGTAAATTCATTGTCATTAATCGAGTAATTAAAAAATAATCATTAGAATAATTGATAAATTAATTGTTAGATTAATCAACTAATCGAAAAAATAATCGTTAGATTAATTGATAAAAAAATAATCGTTAGGTGAAGCCCTAATGGTGTTAGGACGTATTTTCTACGGAATATATCTTAAAGCGTGTGGAAACAGGCATGAAAATATGGCGCAAAAATGTAAAAAAATTAAATAATAATTCGTATTAATGTGTTTAATGGGAGCAGAGTGATGTACCACAACAACAACTCATATTTTCATTTAATAATGTTGGAAAATAGCTTAGTATCAGAAAAATGGTAGTCTGTTCACTTTCATTGCCATCTTGCAACGGGGGTGAAGTGGTGAAATGGATACATACAGAGAAGCAGTGGTGTAATTGATAGCGCCAAGAGCCGTGTCCAAAGTATTACTTTTGCTGAGGATCTCCCAACACAGTTCCACTATACAGTAGGCCCTAGATAGGGAGTAGGTTGAGATGAGTGGATGATTTCAGACACAGCCCTAGAGAATCAATACCGTGGTGCACACCCTATTGAGATGCTTTATGTTGGGTTTTCCTTTAATTTGTCACCCGTCTCATGTGTACAGCGCATCGCCGACTGTATCAAGGGATACAAAGAGTTCAATTTATAAGTAAAAGAGAAGATGTTCAGTGGATCAGAGATAGGACGATACACAGAGGTTTCTAAAAAGCAAAGAAGCTGTTTGTGTATCCCACCCTTGTGCAACCTCATTGATGGGGAACTGGACCCACATAAAGATAACCCCGGTCTCTCGATTTTCATGAATCTAATAAAACACTTTTGCACATCAAAGTGACTCCGTTGTGTTACCTCCCACAGAAAGTTACACCAGACACAAGTGTGTTCTCTTTTTATATAAGTCACAGACACTCTCAAAAAGCTGCTTAACAAATTATACGCTTGGCAGGAAGATGCAGATAGGGCATCGCTTCCATAAAGAAAAATCTCCCCAACACTGCAGCCATTAAGTTCAGAAAGCAAATATTTTACCTTATAACAGCACTTGCACTGAAGGTTAAGGAGAAGCCCAATCAATTTAGATAGTCACACTTAGGAACTATAAAAAGAAAGGGGTGGAAAAAAATGTCTCGGTGCCCTTTATTGCAATCTAAGCGTGCAATGGCATGCAGTGGCATGTTTCTTGCACCAGCAGACAAAAGGTCACTTATTTACATGTAAGTCAATAACCCACTTTTGCTAGAAAGGGCAGTCCTGTTCCTCCCCCAACTTGTTTATTCCCCTGCTTCCTGCCTGCCAAGGAGTGACCATCCTTCTTTTTATTGATGGCTCTTCCTCCCAGTCCCACCCCACACCTGGCTGAGATTTATTACCGATGTGGAGCCTGCAATTTAATCTTTCAATGAGGACCTATAAGAAGGACATAAAAACCTTTTCAACAAGACTTATACACCGGGTCCCCAACAAAGAGCGATTCCATCAGCTGACCATATGAAATTTACAAGCCTTACCGGCGATGGGCGTGTTCCGCGTCGTTAAATTTGGTTTGAACGCTCTGGAATTTAGCTATAAAGCCAAAAAATCCTCAAGAACCCCCACATAAAAGCTGCAAACCTGTTTACATGCTGATGATGACAGTCGCTGCTGTAAAATACTTCAGTGGGACTTAGTTCAAGGAAAGCCGGCAGCTAATTAACTTCACCTCAAACTTGATTGCTTTGCACTTATGCATATATCTATTCAGTGGCGTTCAGCTAAGACAGGCTGTAGAGTCCGAGCAATGTGCCAAACAATAATCTTGTTGATTTCTCCATGACATCCACAGAGCATGTCCAATGCACTCATTGTCTGTCAACACAATATTGGAATCACTGAGGATTATAGCTCACATATACATATAAAAGCAATTAAATTACCCCAGATTCTAGTGTTATACCACTATTACAGTTATTTGCTAATAGGGATTATACACAGAGATATGAAAAATGTTTGAATGCTGCTACAGGAACTGTGTAAAAATACCCTCCTATGAAAATGCTAATGCATCAATCCCTAAATGTGTTGCCTATGTAATTCCCCGTCTTATGCAAAGTAATTTGAAAGGATTGCTCTGCTGAAGATTATGCATGAAGTGTGTCGGTGATTCAGCTGCTCGTTAGAACATATTAAGAGGTTGAGAGCATTTACAATTGTAATGTACGTTGATGATGAATGTTGTGGGAAATTCGGAGAAAGAACGAGCCGAAATAAAAGCTAATGATGCCATTCATCTGTCCTGCCAAAGTAATATATTTCATATATTTTGTCCTCATGGGTAATGGACTTTTCTCCTGAACTGCCTGGATCATATTCCCAAATGGTGCGCTAATGCCCCAATCAGTATCACTTACTACCATGGTCAACATTTTCCATTTGTACATTGACATTGATGGGCAATACTGTTGTGATTCTGGGTAGAAAATTGCATTCTGTATGTTGTATCAATATCACTATATTGTTTAATCAAGTGTGATATGAGAAAGGGAATCAAGCCTTAACCCCGCTCTCCAGATCAATAACAATCATGTACATTAATGCCCTGTCAGAAATCTACCTTTGGCCATCTTATTTGCTATGCAAAAGGTAGCTTCACATGATATTTCTGGAAATTTTTCATAATGCCTGATAAAAGTGCTGCTTATTGCATCTTTTTCATTCTTTAAATGGTTGACCTTTGATCTAATTAACATCAGAAACCAGAGTTACAAACTTCTAGCATATTTACACATCATTCCAAGTGACTACAACACAATGACTTCTATCTGTTATCACACCCACACGTTTTATGTGGTGCACCAACCAGTGCAGCCTCCTGTGCGTATACATGCGCATTTTCTCCCCTCCATCCTTATTACCTGACTGAGGCGTGACACAACCCAGATAGGGAGCTCGGAGCTGTCAGCAGCAAAGAAATGGCTCACAACCCGGTATCGATCAGCTATAATAAGCTCGCAGTATTTGACATAGTGTTTTCTTCCCCATCAGTTACTCCACCAGTACACCGACTACCAGCACAGACTTAAACCAGCAGTCGTGATGCGGTGTGTCATGGCACTTGTCTGACAATACTCGAACTGGAGCTCTACCAAACATGTCAACCATGCTGCCACAGTGTCGTCACACTACTGAGCTGGTAGGACAGCAGTCGAATGCATGTTGAACTCAGTGATGCTTTGGGGCTAATAATAGCAGCATAGGAATGAATTCAAGACAGCAGTTGGCTTGGTATGCAGAACAATGCATGTGGATTACGCTCATTAAATGTATACAGTATGAATTCTGATGGGTGACATATAGCATATGCCCTGGTCTCGCTAAAAGCATGAACCACCAATAACCCTCTGAATCCCAATGTCCCCAGGCAGGTTTGAAAGCCATTCCACCATAATTACACCATTTCCCAGAAGTAGAAACTATGAAAACAGAAAGAATCATCAGATTTTCTACTTTGTGACTGCCCTTAAACTACTCATCTGTGGTGCACCATTCTTTTGAAGACCTTAACCAAATCTAAGCTTAAAATCATTACATTTCTCACTTTATTCTACATATCTCATTTAAAAATTCAGCAAAAATATACCACTTGTACTAACAAGATTCGGTAAAAAAGAAAAAATTCTGCGCTCTTTACCACAACTGGGAAGCCATTAGTGACTCTGCTGTCACCAACAGTCGCGTCATAAAAATTCAATGACTTTTCAGCTACACTAGGCTCAACTGCAGGCTGTGCGTACACAAAGCAGATCGGAAACAAATATGGAAATAAATGTAAAAAGTGGCAAAAGTAGTAAAGTATCTATAGTATGTAGAGTCTCCATTTTTCCTCCAATACTGGTAACACCTGGGGAAGAAAGGTTGTACATGTTGATTCCAGGTTTTGTCAATTTTTTGTTTAATAAATAATCAAAGAAATTCCAGTTTCGCTTTTTCTTTTTTCATGATTTATGGCATTAAAACTTCCCACACCGACCTTCACGAGTTCTCTCTAGTTGTAGTCATGGTTCTGTTGTTTCCACAGAGGTGCAAGACTTTATATATCAGAAAAAAAACTAGCCAACAGTGTGTAAAAAGGTGACAGGAGCTAAAAACGCCCAGGAAGTGTTTGGGATTCAGAGGGTTAAATGTGGACTTTCACAGAGTTTATTCATTTTAGAACAAACAGCAATAAAACTATATTGTATACTGGGAAATATCCATAACCAACACTTTAATTTGTATAGCCCACACAGAGTTGTATGTGTATTTAAAGACAAGAAAAACAACTCTATTCAAACCCTTTTCAGTGTTTTTGAAAACTGCACTCGCTGGAGTGCGACTGCTGGGCCAGTCAGGGAACAATGTTGGCTCACCATCAGCACATAGTTGCAGCTTTGATATACATTCCTGAGAGGAGCCCCACATAATCCTGGTTGCAGAAATCCAATTACAGCATTTTCTACAGAGGTTGGTTACGTTCTCCTCTCGAAATCACTCAGATTAATCAATATGCGGGTTTGCTGCATGGCCAATGAGAGACCGCGTGCTGCAAATCCCGAAAGCAGCCGAGAGCAGCACCGACCTCTCTCTGAGTTGAGAATTCCCCTTTCAAGAGCACTATCCTAAGTAAGCAGCCGGTAAGATGAGCTCAGTAGGTGAATATCTTCAGTCAATACAAGTATTTTGCACTGATGATTAATAGTAGATGAATAATGGGCTTGCCGGTATTTGTTTTGACAACACTGCTGATGCACTGGATGCCCTGAGCTGACAGAGCAAGATGGGCTAATGGTTAGATTATAGTCCACAGCTTCCATCTCTACAATATCTACCACATGTCCATAAAACACCACAAATCCTGTCGCAAAATGAGACTAATCAAAGATCTGAACTGTGTCACGATCAGTGAAAAATCTGCTTGACGACACCATTAATGTAAAAATGTTTGACAGACGTTCTTGGCACCTTGTAAAAGCACGAACGTGAACATAAGCACTCAAACAGAAGGTGTGACTTCAGAACAGGAATCTTATTTTAGCTTCACGCACAAGCCGATACCTTGAGCAGCATCTTACTAATTACACTTATCAAGGAAATATGGAAAAGGAAGGACATTCTCACCATAACACTGGTGCATATTATCATTCTGCTGCTCAGTCAGATAGCACATGCTGATTTACTCATCAGTAATGCCATCATTTCCATTCTGCACACCCCGACTGTTTTGTTGGTTATTAATTGGAAACACTATTACAAGAAGGAAAGGATATAACTTTTTTTCTCTCCTGGCATATTTTAAAGAATATTATAGCCGTGATTCTTTTCTACCGAGTGCAATGGATGTTTTGTAGTTTAAACAAAGCCTGTGTCTGCCTGCTTAGTAATGAACCGCTCTTTTTTTTATAATTGATTACCATTGTTGGCGTAATGGAATTTTTAATTAATATCAGTCAACTTTCACTTATAATTAATGAGGCAATGTGCCTGTTCATTTCTATATTTGCATTTCTTTTTCATCTCTAATTGTGCAGTTCAGAATCGCCGTGCAGGTACATCTCCCGGGTGCTTTTATTGAATAAACTGCACATGTGAAAAATGTGCTTTTTTTTTAATGCAAATATGGATTTTTACGTCAATCTGAGGCCAATCAGGTGTAAAATCCCCATGAATCATAATATGAAGTGATATTTTATTCAGCAGTACACAAAAAAATATGCCCACAAAGCAGAGAATACCTGGGCGTCAATATGCACAAGTACTCCATGCACAGTCCGTCACAAAGGACGTCCTCTTGACTCACAGGGTATGCAATACTCACAATCATCTTCCCTCCATTTGCCTTGAAATGCCGTACAGTGCAGTGCATACGAGAGAAGCTATCACAAACACCTAGAAGGCCTTATGCAATCCAAACGAATTGCTCTGCAACAAATACTGCTGTGTCGCTTACAATGCCCCGTCTTTGAGAGCTCGTGAAAAGATGTTGATTCAGCTTCACAAAGTGCAGACTTCAATGCAAAAGAGCTTGTTATTCCGTCCAACGGGACTGAGTGGCACCGCTGGAAAAGAACATCTTGTAATATTTTGCAATCACAATTACGAACTATGTCATCAAAAATCTTGAAAGAAAAAAAAAAGTGGATCATTATATATTTTCCCCCCCAACAGCGTTTGTTGCAGGCAATTTGTATTGGGTTACATAAGACTGGACAAAGGTGTTTATGCTGCCGAGTGCTGTATGTTTTTCCATCAGCAATGCTTGGTTAGGTCTAAATAGCAAAATAATGTGGATCCTATTATGACTACATTGCTGCATCTGTCCATCTGCCACCGTGATCTTTCTGGCAACACAACAAAAAGAGTTTTTCGCCTAAAAGGAAAATGCTGTTCGCTGTCATGTCATCTGTCTAATAGGAACACGAAACTCATGAGATAATCTAGCACAATTGCGGCTGCAGATTACGCGGATGGATTACAAAACATTATGCGATTACAAAATAGGAAACAAGATGCATGATAAATGAACAACACAAAACAGCTACCGTTCTTGTAGGATCCCTTGTTCCCGTCTGACTGAAGCACAGCGTCCTGGAACACACAGTGTTTTATTAAAGACTAGCAAAGCTGGAAAGCTCAGGTTTCCGGGGAGCACCTGAGGGCAACAACACTCTTAAACCACACAGCTGACAGTCAAAAGACCCACAAGAAATAATTTGCTTTCTTTTGGCTCAACAAAGAGCATAAGCATTCACTTGCTTTGAAGTGGCTCGCCTAATTCAACACAGTTGCATCCAGTTGATATAAGCCACATAGTTAGTGGGAAATAGATTATCTGAATGCAATGACCGTCTCTTAAATTACTGTAGTATAAAGACACCCGTCTCTGGAAGGTCCAGTCACTGGTGAATCAGTACTCCTGGATACAACTACACCATGAATACAGAAGAACACTCCAAGCATCTCTGTGAATAGGTTATTGAAAAGCACAAATTAAGGGTAGGATACATTTCCAAGTAACTGCATATCCTTTGGAGTACAGTTAAATCCATCATTAAGAAATGGAAGGAATATGGTACATGTGTAAATCTGCACCAATCTGTGACCATGTGGGAAAGAGACTAGTAAGGGAGGCCACCAAGACACCTATGACTCCTCTAAAGGAGTTACTAGCTTTAGCTTTATGGAAGAGTGAGAGAAAGTCACTGTTGAAAACCACTAATATTAAACCTCAACTAGAGTTCATCAGAAGGTGTGTTGGAGACTTTGAAGTCAACTGGAAGAAGGTTCTTTAAGTCTGATGAGACCAATATTGAGCTTTTTGAGACTAGACGCTATGTTTGGTGGTCACTAATCACTACACATCATCATAAAAATGCCATCCCTACCACAAAACATGGTGGTGGCAGCATCATGAAGTGTGGATGCTTCTCAGCAGCAGCACCTAGAAGTTTGTTAAAGTCGAGGGTAAAATGAACACAGCAAAGTATAGTAAATCCCTCGAGGACAACCTGTTGCAGTCTGCAAGAAAACTGCTCGGGAGAAGATTTGTTTTTCCGAAGCCTACAGCCAAAGATACACAGACATAGCTTAAAGTTAACAAGGTGAATGTTCTGGAGTGGCTGAGTCATAGCTCAGACCTCAATCCAATTGAGAATTTGTGGAAGGAAGGGAAAGGGCTGTTCTTTCACGATCCCATATAACCTGACAGAGCTTCAGCAGTCTTGCAAAGCGGAATGAGGTAAAATTACAGTGTCCAGAAGTGCAAGGCTGATTGAGACCTATTCACACAGGCTCAACGCTGTAATTGTGACCAAAGGTACATCTACTAAATAATACCAAGTACATACATATGCAATCACCTATTTTATGACAGGAACTCTTATGAATGTGCACACCACTTCAACTCACTGTTGTTTAAATGGTTTAGAGCCCTATAATATTAAAATCTTTGCAGTTTCGTGCTCATAGTTATTGTTCTGACGGCTGAACTACATTCATTCAAGACATGCCGTTTCACACAACCATACAATGATAGATAACTACCATCATTAAAGCTCAAATAAGTACTTCCAAATATTCCTGATGGAGTAGTTTAATTAAAGAGAGGGCCCTCTGCCCAGTTGATTTTACAGGAGCCCGTGTCCAACAAAAGCAGATAGGAAAAGTAAGCCTCGGTTGCCAACAAGCTGCAGCAGATTCACACATAAACAGAGCAAGTACTTTGGCCAAGATACTGGCACAACGGCTTCAAATGAGGCAGCGTAGAAAAAAAGAAAGAACAGAATAGAAAAGACTACAATTGCAAATAAAATAATGGAATTGTGCATCACATAAGACACTTTTAGAAGCATGTTGAATCCGTGCGGTCGATAAATCCATCCTGGAGCAAAAAAAACCATCATCAAATATCCTCCACTGGAGTCAAATCCCTGCACGAGCGGACCCACATTCTTACAAGTTAATAATCACCCAAGGAGAAATCACTAAATCACATCTTTAGCTACATTTTTAAATCCATAAAGTTGAAACCGAAGCATTGGAATTGGTGGGATTGTGCTGAATAATAGCTACTGAGCCACACTTACATATTAGAAACATGCCATGTATCATAATGGTAAGTTATTACAACCATTAAACTGCAGATCGAACTATTTCCCTCATATATCTGAAAGCATACCCTAATAAATAAATGTCCATAACTTATAAGAGAGAAAGTTTATGAAAAATCATAAATCTGCTACATTCAGCCGCTGTTGGAAGAGGTGGGACTTAACACAAGTTTACTTTTTCCACTTCCACGCCAAACAAATATCCATGTTTTTGGTGCACACAAGCGAATAAACAGCACAACAGACAAGCTTAATGGCACAGCGGCCTGAAGCCAAACAGCACAGCAGAGTGAAACAAAGCAGAATGGAACCCAGACAGGTGCACAATGTTTTAAATTAATAATGTTAGAAGATTTTTGCCCCCAATTTATATCCAATGCATTCCAAAATCACACACTTAATATCAGAATTGATCAGGCCAAACAAGTAAAAAAACCATCACTCACTCATTTCCTATGTTTCTGAGTTAATTACAATTTTGCCTGGGAACCATTCATTTTGACTTGGTGAAATAATTACTTGATTTTTGGTCACATTATCGACACTCACTGAAAGTCTGTCAATTGTTATGAATTATCGCCCAGCCAATGCACTCACACAGACACACACAGAAATGAATGCAGAGCAGCAGCCAGCATCAGAATAGTAAATGGCACGGAGGCCTTCCAGCACATCTATAACAGGACAGCGAGGCAAAGCAATGAAATAACCGACAACAATCATAAAACACAAGCAGGTCCTGCCTTTCGTCATCACGAAACACCTGAGGAATGTGTTTGTATTTTTTTTTACTTCATGGATGTCCAAAATCTGCAGCATTCCACTTTCCAATTAGGGATTTGCGTGCATCCAGGCTAGGGATGGGAATCGAAAAGCAATTCTTGTTCAGAACCGGTTCCCAGTGTTTCAATTCCTTGGAATCGTCAATTGCCAATTTTGCAAATGATTCCCTTATCAATTCCAATGGGCGCAAATTCACCAGTGCATCCAGCAGGAAACATGGCGCCCAAGCGGCACAAGCGCTCAAAACTTTGGTTACATTTCACGTGAAAGGATGACAACAGGGCAACTTGCAATATTTTACCAAAGGGAGGAAATAATACCAATATGCAGAAACATTTGCACACACAGCGATAACTTTGAATGAATGTCGCATTTTCAATCCAGTCCGGAGTGAGTCTCAGCAGCAGCGGCAACGTTAGCACGTCCTCTGCTGTGCAAATGAGAACTGATAAGAGAATCAATAAAGAACTGAACCGTTAAGCAGAATCGAAAATGTAATCGGAATCGTAGAAATCTTATCAATTCCCATCCCTAGTCCAGACCTTTAAACGCTCTGCCATGTGTTTTACGCAGAGTCACTCCAGTCACATGGCAGTTCATGTTAACGTTATTTCTCTAAAATTAGTTTCACCTTGTTACAGTGTGCACCTCGACATTGCCGCCTTTCCCACCTGGATGGAAGTTCAGGAGTCTTGGCGTTTTTTTGCGCAAATAAATAGTCTCTTTCTTATGGAAGCTCTGAACTGCCAGGGCTCGAAAATAAAAATGGATCAGTATCACGTTATAACCTGATAAACACTTATCTTGTTATAACGTGATACATTTTTATCTCGTTATAATGTGATAAGATTTAGTTTGGTAAAGTTGGAAAGATATTCACACATTCGGACTGCAACAATAACTCATTAGCAATACGTTGTCAAAACATAAACGATGCCTCTTTCCCATCGTTGTAAGGTAGACAATGTGCTACAAGCCCAGTTTGATCAAAAGTAGCTGTCTTTCAAGCTGTAGAATTAACATTGGAGTCTATGCCAGCTGTGAGACGAGTGGATAGGGACCGTCTACAAATTTCAAAACTGCTAACGTATCGCTAATGAGTTATTGATGCCGGAAGTCCGAATGTGTGAATATCTTTCCAACTTAACCGAACTGAATCTTATCTCGTTATAACGTGATAAACACTTATCTCGTTATAACGTCATAAGTGTTTATCACGTTATAACGTGAAACGGATCCATTTTTATTTTTGGGGCTGGCAGTTCAGAGTTTCCCTACTTTATAATTTCCGAGCTCAGAAAGTCCTCAAAGAACTCCACATCGCCGCTCAGTGATCCGTGTTTGGATCCACGTCGCGTTAATGAACTCAACTTTTCATCCCCCTGTTGGCAGGTGCTCGCAGGTTGTCTGCTCTTGGCCACCTGTGACGCACGCTTCCTTGTGCGCATGTCCAAATGTATTGACGCCTCCATATTCAAGTCTATAATTAGTGGATGCAGTAACCAAGGTTATTATGTCAACCCAGCCTATGGAGAGTATAACTGCAACTGAAAATGTTCATCTGAATCAGTAAATTGAACTTTTTAAGGTACAACCATGTAATTAATTGCTATTCATTATATATGGTATTTAAGTACATAATACTAATACTTATTAGAATAACATAATTTTTAATAGTAATCAACTTAAAAACTTGTGTTCTTGCTACCAATCATTAATAAGACCCTTGAGTGTGTAGAAAAGCCTAATTCCCCCAACTAAATGTAGCTTGCTGGTCGAACATAATTTCATCCAATGTTGTCTTAACTAAAAAAGATTGATGCAAACTTTTTGTTGTTGTTTTTGTTGCTGTTTAGCCCAAACAGCGTTTTTTTTAAAAAATGTATTAGAAGTGTTCAACCGCAACCCCAAGTTGTTGCACACGTGGGTGGTTGTACACTCTAAGAAATAACGTGTGGGGCTCAACTAAGAAAAAAACAACAGTTTACATCAATCTTTTCCACTTAAAATGACTCCTAATGAAATTATGTTCAACTAACAAACTACATTGGTTTAGGGAAATTAGCTTTTCCGCTTCAATCAAAGGCATTTTAATAGATTGGTAGCATAAACACAAGTCTTTGAGTTGATTACTCATAAAAAAAAACAACTTAATAGTTGTTTCACATGATATAAATGGAATTTCAGTGTATTGAATACTTAAGTAGCATAATTATAAAAGTTTTTAAGTTAGCAAGCACTGAAAATTGAAGTTGGTTCCATTAGATTATCTTTAGTAGTTTTTTGCGTTTTCATGTTTTGGTTCATGTAGTAGCTTTTAACAAATGGATTAATTTCACTGCTAAATTGTTGGTAATTACCTTTTTTGTGTGGCTGTGTCTTTTAGCATAATATTTTAATCCTAAAAGCAAAAACAACACAAATTTAAACTGCAAATCACAAACAATCAGGAAAGCTGAAAAGCCTTTTGCAGCTGAGCGGATTTGTCAAATGAAACTTTATCATTCTTATCCACTGGTGTGCTTTTATCCTGAAGGGTAGGGTGGCTAAGTTACATTGGTAAATATGACTGGTGTTCACTAATGTGTTGTGTTCTATCAACTGTATGAGCAGGCGTAGACTTAACTCCATAAATGAGTCTACTATTGGTCATATTACAATTGAAAATAAGTTGAATTTATTTGTAAAAGACATCACACTCACCTAATGACCCTCAATGGCACCGTTCTCACCTGGCCACAAGGGTCCCTAACGAACCCCACTGTGAGAGTGAATGACCTAAAGACTCACATAATGAGGGACACTCACCCAGCAGACTGTAGCTTCAATAGTGTTAATGGATCCTGAAGAGTATAAAATCTGGAACTCCCAACCAGTCAGTTTAGAACTGATGAAGCCTCTTGGATGAAGGTGGAACGTCTTGGAGCTAACTCAACCAAGTCCAGATGCTACGATTGAAACTATGAGGATAACCACGACCTGGATGACTGAGAATCTTCACAGACACCTTGTAATGTCCTGTGTATCATATTTATTCAGCCCTTCAGGCCTCTTATCCATTTTAACAATGCGAGAAAACTTAAAATCCTGAACTTCAAAAGAAGAAGATCAAGCCAATTTCATTTGGTTACAAGAACTTCAGTTTAGTTTTAAATCAACCAACACAAAAGTTTGCAAAAAAGTGCAATTACCAACCTCAACCCATCAAAACATGCTAAAAATGTTTATCTAAATTGGAATTTTTATCTTGCAATTATGCATTTAGGTAAGAGGTCCCCTGAATTACTTTATACAGTGTATTTGCTGTATGGTTCAGCAAATTCAGCTTTATAAAAATGAAAAAATAATGACTGTCACTCTTCTTCTTAATAGAAGTCCTTTGTATTGGTCAAAGGTCCTGATGAAGCCTCTGCGAGTTTTATGCACGTCGCTTCTTCCAGGCATTAATAAAGCATTTCTACATTCAAAATCAAAGTGCCTCAGATACTATTAGGACGGCCGACCAATACTAAGGACTTCCATTAACAAGAAATGGGACAGTCATTATTTTTTCATCTTTACAGGCGACTGGTCTTATCCTGGAAGCGCACCTAATTTTGTATTTTCCTCACTTTTAAACTACCAACTTTATTGTTCCTGACCCAGTGCAGCACTTTTCCTCAAATTCAACTCCGTGTTTAAATTGAAAGTGCAAAGTTAGTTTTAAATCAGCGTTTTTTGTTTTTTTTTACCTCTCTTCTGTGCCGCACTGCAGACAGGTTGTAATAAAAAAGGAGGAAAGAAAATGGCCCAAAGCATTTTTATTATTTCAATTTGGGACACATGAAAAAACATAAGCCCTAATTAATTATCATAAAAATGAGGAGACCTTCTGGGGGAAATGAAACAGCTCAAGCATGATTGGGAAGGAAGTTTTCTGCAGCTTTATTGACTCTGTTGACCCCGCTGACAGAGTTTTGATCCCTTGTTTCCTCGCTGAAGTCTAGCAGCTTTCTTTACATTTCTAATCACTATAAGGCTCAGTAGAAGGAAAAAACAAATTGCCATGTGTCAGACCTTGAAGCTTGATCCACCAGAGTCCACATTCTAAACCATCTGCAACCAAGATTTGCAGCCATCTTTTGCCTCATCTTGCATATCAGATTGTGGTTGTTGTTGTTGTTAAATAGACAATCAGGTGCTCCTTTAAAATCCATAATGCCAGGAAAGGCTAGATAAATGCATATTTAGCATATATTTGCATTTAGGACACTGCAGTTCATGGTCAAATACTGTATGTCACATAACTTAGATGCATGCTGAGGCAAATCAACTGGGAGAAACTACACACTGGTGTAGATTTCTGCAGGATGTCTGCCACTAAAACCACTATAACGTTACTAATAGACGCAACAATGCATCAGAGATTGGCTGGTCTTTTTTCTTCAGCACTGGATAATTTTCTACTCTCAAAATACAAGATATGAGCTCGTACAACCACTTCGTCTATTGTTGAAAACGTAAATACATCCATATATATTCCATTATATTTTGAACTGTCACCTGGCGCTTGAATTTTGTGTTTTTTTAATATATAAAAAAGACATTTCTCCATAAACTGATGCAGAAAAGGCACAAATTGGTAAATAAAAAGTCATCAGAATGAAGAAAATGAAGTGTTTGATGCTCCAAATTTCCCCAGATACCTCGACATCTTGTAAATACATAAGAGGATAACAGTTGTGGCAATCAACAAAAGAATGGCAAAGAATACAAATTAAAACATACGAGTTCGTCTTCACCAATTAAAAACTAATATAATTCACAAAATAAGTGTTTACCTGCTCAAATCTAACAATTATTTAGCCTCATCTAGGACTGAGTCAGAGTTCTGTTTGTAATCTACTTTGTTTTACGTTCAAACCATCTCAATATCTGCTCTGCGGAGGAGGGAAATATTGTTCACATTATGTATTCATACAATAAATAATCTACATTTCAGATTTCTTGCTCATCGCAGGAAATAGTATGCGGGCTAGTTGTCACCCAACGAGGGTCATGTGCTAAAAATAATTCCCATTCATTTGAATTGCAATGAATAATGCACCACGGGTGAGGAACATTATAATGCCACGCTATGCTTGTGTGAACTTGGCAATTTGCACTGAATCGCCAATTACTCCCAGTGTGTTTGTGCATGTGTCTGTGTGTCTCGGGTTGTTTTTGAACCATAACCTACAGAGAATTTACGGCCCGCATCTCATAATTCCGCTTGTCGTGGCGGCTGGCACTGCCATGGAAGTTCAGTGGGAAAGTGTCTACGTGCAAATGATAGCTTAGTGTTTACCAGGGAGGTTGGAGAGGGAATAAATTGCACAGAAAACTTCAATGTAAGAGTGTGGATCCATTCACTCAAGGTGATTACAGGACTGTAATTTGTTCAGAGGCAACCAAAAAGGCAGAAGCAGAAAAAGACCCAATGTCCATGAATTGTAGAATCACAGATAACTCAGTGTTTAGGTGTTTTTTGACATGGGAAAAAAGAAATCCTTGTTGGCTGGCTATATTGTACACTTTATAAAATAATGTTTGGTCTCAACAAAATAAATTAACCCAACAGTTTGCATCAAATTTTTGGGGTTATGACAGCTTCTAATGAAATTATGTTCAACCAACATTAGGTAGCAGCTGCATAGCTCAGTGACTAACACCCCAGACCTTAGCATGGGAGATCGGTGGTTCAAATCCCGGTCAGGGCGCAGGTATCCAGTAAGGACCCTTAGGCAAGGTCCTTAATCCTTAATGCTGCCCTGCCTACTTACCTACCTATACGTCGCTTTGGATAAAAGCATCTGCTAAATGAAATTGTAGAATTGTGAATTATGTTAGAAGACTTAGATTTTCATCAAAGGTAATTACTGGTTTGAAATTGTATCGGCAGGGGGCTTGACATCCTGAGCTCAAGGTGAAGGACAAATGGTTTCAACAAAATAAATAAACCAACAGTCTGCATCAAATTTTTGGAGTTATGAAAACTTCTAATGAAATTATGTCCAAAAAACAAACCACATTAGGTTAGAGGAGTTAGCTTTTCCTCTAAGATCAAAGGTCATTACTGGTTTAAGATTGTATAGGCAGGGGGCTTGACATCCTGAGCTCAAGGTGAAGAAAAATGAAATTATCAAGCCAATTTCATTAAGCTACCTCAATTTAAATTTGATTTCAAATCAACTCACAGAAATTTAAGTTTAAATTACACATAATATTAAGTTGATGTAACTACCAACATGATCGTGTCAACACAACTCATCAAAATAATGTCTGAAACTTAAAAGGTTTATCAAAATGAGGAAATTTGGATTGTATTTTGCAACAACGCATTTAATTAAGTGGTAACAATAGGTCCTTTGCATTACTTTTTACAGTATATGCCTCTGCTTCAGTGCCGAAAATATCTATTGTTGTCTCCAGGAAGAAGGCAGCTGTCCAGTGTTGGTGGAAATCCCATACCATTCATAAGCAGGCAGAAAAAACAAACATATCCACGTATGGTGATGATCAAAATGCAGGCCTTAAATATTTCTAATGAAATTATGTTCAACCAACAAACTACACTAGGTTAGAGGAGTTAGCTTTTCCTCTCAGATCAAAGGTATTTTTACTTAATGGTTTGAAACTGTATAGGCAGGGGGCTTGACAAC
>OMNN01083594.1:0-13493 GCA_900302755.1 Chromis chromis | reverse complement strand
GAGAGGGGCTGCAGGTGAAAGAGCCAGTTTTCCTCTGAGAAGTCAAACCACTTCTGGACATAACTGATGGCAGTGTTTAAGAAGGCTGTAAACTCCTGCCTGGCAACATCAGCATCAGATGGCGAGAGACGCTGGAGCTTTTGCCTTGTTAGGTACCCGTAGAACCCATCATCTCTTCTCTGAATTAACCTTCTCAGAAAAGAGTCCATGATGGAGTAGAGGTCAACGGACGTGGTTACATTCTTCTCCAGCTTTTTCACCACCTCTTCAAACAGGGACATAACATTATTACAGAAGAGGAGGTACACTTCCACAAGGTCTGGCTCTTCCTCAACTCCAGCAGCATCTTCTGTCAACCTCAGCAGTGTCTTCAGGGACCTTGGACATTCCTCGCCAATGCTGATGAGATAGGATTTCAGCGGAACCCAGTTCTGCAGCAGGCGGGTGATGGCAGGGTTGAGTGACAGCCATCTTGTCACCACATGGCGCAGGATTTCATGAAACTCAACGTCACAAAAGTCACAAAAGTCCTTCAGGGACTCTCTCCTTTTGGCAGAGGTGGAAAAGAAACTGTAGATTTTGAGGACAATGTTTTCCACATCCACTGAAAGCTTGTCCAGGGCTTTTTTCACAGTATTATGGACAATATGTGCATGGCAGTTGCCACGAAGGATCTCACTATTGGCCTCTCTCAATTTTGTGAATACTGAGTTGTGAATACCATAATTTACATTTGCATTGTCAGCACTGAATGCAGAAATATGATCTACTGAAAGACCCATGCTTTCAAGAGAGCTTTGTATAGTTTTCACTATTCCTTCTGCAGACTCGTCTGGATTTTCAACAAAATCTATTAGCTTGTTGACTACCCCATTCTCTGGCGTGAAAAACTGCACGGCCAAGGGAAACATCTTCCGATTTCCCTTGTTAGAGGCATCGGTATGTAAAGAGAACGGGAGTGGATTTCCACCATTTTTCAATTGTTCAATCACCATCTCTATTACTTTTGGAGACAAGACATCTGTGACCACTGCCTCAGCTTTCGTCCTACCACAGGACATCTTCTTTGCAATGCTGGAGTCATTCAGTGTTCTTTGAGTCAGCTTGAGTGCACAGTCAGCTGAGTTGTAACTCAAACCATGCTTTACAGTATGGTAGATATGGGCTACCTCTGCAGCAGTCACCTGTAAAGAAGGAAAAAGAAGAAACTTTATTAAATCGGTCAAATTTGACCGAAACACAACATAAGGGTTAAAAGAAATAATTCTTACATACCATATCTGCCTCTGGCGTTGCCTGGTGGACAACAAACCGGTCAAGGGTTCCCCTGGTTTTGTTGTCCCTCACGTTTTTCATATGTACAGCACTAGATGCATGCTGTTTAACGTCAAAAAGTCCGCCATGGGCAACAGAAAAAGCGCGACGGCATAAAGTGCAGTGTGCCTTGTACATATTGTCGCGTATTTTTTCCAGCCATGTGTGCTCGGTTTCCCATTCGGTTCTGTATTTCTGCAGCCTTTTAGTTTTCTTCCTCGGAGGAGTAGCAACGGTGCTGCTCGTACCTTCGCCAGCGTCACTTTCATCCATGCTGCTTTGTTGATGTCTCGTCTGCCGGTACCGTCTTTGCAGGTAAAAGCATCTCGACCAATGAGATGAGCCGATTCTGTATTGTCATACTCGAGTGTGCTGTCAGCTCATTGGTCACAGAGCAGGAGACGGCTGGCCTGGCAATAAGATTACCGTAAATTTGGACATAAAACGCCCATTTATTCATTGATTCCATTGACATTTTACAGACCATTTTTGATTCTCATGGTAATACGGGACAAAGTGCGTCCCGTTTCAGCTCAATACGGGACGCGTACTTTTGTTGCCCAATACGGGACGATTCCGTTTTTTAAGGGACGGTTGGCAACCCTAACACCATCTGACTAAAGAGGCTGTCAAGGCTCCGTGCATCACATGGCCAAAGCTGACCCAAATACAAAAGAGCTTTTATCAGGAGACGTAAACAGATGAAAAGCTGCCAGCGTGGATTTAACTGTCTTTTGTTCTGTAGTTTTTAAGGGATTATGCTTTGAGGGACTCTCGCTCTACTGTAATAGGAAAAAGAGAAACAGAGAGATGCTGAATTAGGCGGTAGATGATTATAATCATGACAGAAACACATACAAACACAGCTGCTAAAGCTAACTAGCTTAACAGATTAGCAGCAGCCACATTTGTAGATTCAGACACTCGTGGAAATCAAATGTTTTGGTCAGACATATTTAAATGTGTGTCAGGACTTTAAATTTCAGTTTTTATTGAAATTTAAAGTCCTACAGAATCTCTACAGAAACCAAACAATCATGTCTAGAGGGAGCTAGTGTAACACATGCTAGCTGTGTGTGCTAGCAGTCTGCATGCATGCTAGCAATCCGTACGGTTTTATGGAAATGAAGCTCTGTGTTTGTATAAGAATCAAACATAACTCCATTTCAACTTACTCAAGGAATTTGCCTTGAGCAAGTTGAAACATTTGGACTTTTGAGGTGGATTACTACGGTGGCCCACAAGGGTCAACGCAACTGCAAAAACCACAACGCAACAGCAAAAGCAAACACCACTTTTGCTGTTGTGTTGTGGCTTTTGCAGTTACGTTGACCCTTCTGGGCCACCGTAGATTACAGAGACCAGACTGTGCATCAGGAAGTTGGAAAACTTAATTAGCTAACAGGCTATTCAGTTGTTAGCCTTTGCTGACAGTCAAACTGGGTAAATATGGATTTACAAAGGAAACTAGTTTAGCTAGTTTAACACAAGCTAGGTATATATGCTAGGCTAGGCTAGCAGGGTGTATACATGCTAGCAGTCCAGCTAACTTACGGATTATTATTAACATTATTGCCATGAAACAAAGCTATTATGTCTGCGTTTCGTGTACGAATTAACCAGAACTCTATTTATTCTCGAATTTGCCTTGAGTGCATTGAAAAAGTTCAACTTTTGAGGTGGATTACAGAGAGATAGAGTGACAGATCGTGTAAATTTGTGATTACAGAAGAACCAGTTTAGCTAGCTTAACGCATGCTAGCTGTGTGTGCTAGCAGTCTGCATGCATGCTAGAAATCCGTACGATTTTATGGAAATTAAGCAAAATTATGAAGCTCTGGGTTCGTATAGGAATCAAACATTACTCCATTCACTCCTTTGAGAGCCTCATGGTCTCTGCTGTGTTTGCGACAAAGCTAGCATGTGTTAGCGAGCTTAACAGATGCTAGCTTTGTAGGATACAGAGGACACGGATACCGTAGTGGTTCATACCTACTGCAACAAAATCCCCATTTTGAAAAAACATCATTGTAAAGCTAAAATGTATTGATTTATTGTTTTATTTAGTTGTTTTTTTATCCCTCACTGATCATCCTCTTCTTCCTTGGCGGGGAATCGCTGTTGGAGATGATCTCTGAGGGGCCCATTGAAATTTGGCTGTATCGTCTTTTTCGCAAAGTTTTGTCTTCGTAGATCCTTCGCCTCTTTTTTGGTGGGGAGGTGCTAGAGCTACTCTCAGAGATCATCCTCTTCTTCCTCGGCGGAGAAGCGCTGTTGGAGATGATCTCTGAAGGGCCCGTTGAAATTTGGCTGTATCGCCTTTTTCGCGAAGTTTTCTCTTCGCAGATTTTGTGCCTCTTTTTTGGTGGGGAGGTGCTAGAGCTACTCTCAGAGATCATCCTCTTCTTCCTCGGCGGGGAATCGCTGTTGGAGATGATCTCTGAGGGGCCCCTTGAAATTTGGCAGTATCGTCTTTTTCGCGAAGTTTTCTCTTCGCAGATCCTTCGCCTCTTTTTTGGTGGGGAGGTGCTTCTTTTACGATTTGGAGGCGAATCAACCCTCTTCCTTTTTAATGGTGGCTTTTGAGTGGATGTGTAATTATCGGTGGGTGGCGGTAAGGTGGGCGTCTCATTTTCTGAGGATTGATTTATAAGAGGTGGTTGGGCGGTGGAGGACTGATTGTTAAGGGGCGGTTGGAGGGTAGACGTTGTATTTCTAAGGAGTGGTTGGGGGGTAGATGTCTGATTTTTAAGGGGTGGCTTGGTAAACCTCTGAATTTTGATGGGTGGCTGCAGGTTGGACGTCTGAGTCTTTGAGAGGGGCTGGGGGATAGATGTCTGGGTTTTCGAGGGCGGCTGTATTACAGGCGTTTGAATTTGGGAGGGTAGTTGGGGGTTAGACGTCTGATCCCTCAGGTATGGTTGGTCGGTAGATGTCTGAATTTTTGGGGGTGGTTCTCGGGTACATGACCTTTGAATTTGGGAAGTTGATTGAGTGTTGCTGGGGGGCTGCTTGTCTATACTCAGTCCTTGTGGATTGCAGATGCTCATCAACATCGAGCTTGATTGTACATAGGCACTTGAGTCCAAGGGTCCTCTTAGATGTTCCATTGTAATGAAAGAATGCCCCAATATCTGGTAGGGTCTTATTCTGTCACTGGAGTCCAGTTTTAGCATCTGCTTGACCAGTTCCACAAAGCATTCGAGATCAGCCTCGTCTGCCATGGCGTCTACTCCTGACAGAGGACTGACCTGCTTCTGCTGGAACTTTTTAAGGTCATCCAGGCAGCGGACCATGCACCTGTTCTGCGGTATGGTTCCAGACTCATGTGGTGTCTTGAGACTCCACAGATGTGGCGTTGTCCTCATGTAGAACCTTTCGGTGTTCATTCCAGAGCTGAGAGAGCTGACGTACCCTGGGAGCTGGCCTTGAGTCTGTGTAAGAGTCCACAGCATTTCATACTCGCTGCTTCCGGGGTAAAGGGGATATCCTAGGAACATCTCTGCTGCAATACAGCCCAGGGACCACATGTCTATGGCCTCATCACAGGGAAGACCCAAGATCGTCTCAGGTGCCCTGTACCATCTGCTCTGTGCATATGTGCCCTGCTGTAATTTTGAGATGTGGCCAGCTGAGCCAAAGTCTATTACTTTTACTTTAAGCGGCTGCCATACATGGTGCACCAGCATGATGTTTCCTGGGTGGAGATCTGCGTGGACGATCCCCAAGCTCTTCAGGACCTCCAGAGCTGTGGCCAGTTGCCGCACAATCGGTCGAATCTCTCTGAGGAAAAGCGTCTGTCTCATCTTCATCAAGTCCCTCAGGCTGCAATCAAGAAGTTCAAACTCCTGACAGAAATGGCCTTTGTAGAAAAATGAGGTTTCCCACCTTACAAAGTTGAATCTGTCTGGGTCGAAAGCCGTCAACTTTTTGAGGACAACCTCCTCTTCCTGCGCCTGGCACACATACTCTTGTTTAGTGATCCTCACCGCCACCCTTTCATTGGTGTCTGGCTTCAAACACCGAACGACTTCTGCAAAGGTACCTTGTCCAATTAAGTCCTCAATGATGTACCGTGAAGATGAGGACGCAAGTCGGGTGCCGTTGGTTACATGAAGGTGCTTGTTAGCCCTTTTTTTCTTTTTTGCCATAGTTAAGTTTGCTGATGTTTCTTCGAACGCTATGAAATAAAACTTCAAAAGGTCTAAAAGGCACGAGTATTAACCCGCGTTGTCCAGAAACAAACACAGCCTGTTGAAAAACTGGTGGTTCCGGAATCATCTGTGACGTCATGACTCCTTTATGACATCATCATTCCGCGACCAAACACGTCGTCAGATGATGTGATTCATGTTTTTGGCTGCTTATAAAATCACCAATTCCTCTTTTGTGGAAACTTGCGGTGCCGAGACAATACTTTACGATAACTGTGGCACAAATTCACATACGTAGGAGATTAACAAACATTTGTTTTCTATAAATGTGAGCTCTAGGGTTCATTTTTGACTGAGAAAACATACATTTCTGAGCTCCACATCTACTAGATCTGTTACAAAGCTGTCTTAGCTGTCTAAGTATTTCTAAATAAATTTTTAAAAAAGCTTCATTAAATCATCTTATCTTTAAATTTTAGTTATTTACCATTTATCAAAACAGTCAAACGTAGCCGAACACGTTTTGAATGCTTCTTTTTCTACGATTTTATTCGATATTATATGCAGTATGTGTGCTTATCTATGTCCAGTACTATTATATTTGATAATATATCATCACATGCGGCATTTTAATCCATAATTAGTGCATTTAATCATATTTAACTCACACATGCAGGTATTTTATTATTATTTTAAATGAGGATAATGGTGTTTTTTACTTCACTAAATAAAACGAATACTTCTTACACCACAACTAAAATGCAACGGCCTGTTGATTTAATAAACCAGAGGTGTGAATGCGACCTACAAACAGTGCAGCTTAACACACCAAACATTTCCTGAATCACTTCACTGCAGGGTTTCCTCAGAATGTGTGTGTTTTTTCCAGCCGGCCTGTTTTATATTTAGACATTATTTGCAGACAGCTAATTCTCCAGTGGACCTCCATCATGGCACCAGCTGTGGTTCCTGCACGGTTTACGAAGCAGCCGAGAAGCCTCTGTTATGTAACTGAATATAAATGAGACGGTGCCAAAACTACCCGCCATTAAAGCAACACACTCTGCAAACATCTGCTCCACTTTCACACCCTTGAGCAAGGCACTGGATCCCGTCCAGCTCTTCGGGCTGTTAATAAAGAGGGCATATGTTAGTGCTGCAGTGTTTGGGTTGTCAGATTTGCCAAAAGTATGTTCTGATGGCTGAATTTCGTAGATATTTTCTGATTATTTCGGTGCTTTACCACGTTTTGCAAACCTCAGATAGTTGCTCTAATGCTTGAACAAGAGGAGGAAGTAGAAGACGTGTCCAGAGCCGACAAGCAGCATCTGGTTCCTGTTAAACCATTGCTCATTTTCAGTTTGGCAGGCGTCCAGTTAATCAAACTAGCTTCACTCAAGGCCTCAACATGTTTTAAATAAGATAAGATAGGAAAAGCCAGAGCTTTATTAAAAAGTTAATGTGTGACATAATTGCTGAAAAAACTAAACGACCTGACATTAGAATAAACTTGATATATTGCACATGAAAAAGAAAAATTACATATTAAATTGAAATATTTTACATGAATAAGAAATATTGCATTTGAAAAAATAGTAATAAATATTGCAAATGGAATTGAAACAATTCATGTGGTATTGAAATATTGCAAACCAAAGTGAAATAATGCACATGAATAAGAAATATTACACCTTTCAGGTTCAGTATTACATTTTTCAGGTGCAATATTTCATTTTTCAGGAGCAGTATTTCATTTTTCATGTGTAGTACTTCATTTTTCAGGTTCAGTTTTTCATTTTTCAGGTGCAATATTTCATTTTTCAGGTGCAGTATTACATTTTTCAGGTACAGTATTTGATTTTTCAGGTGCAGTATTACATTTTTCAGGTGCAGTAGACAACTTCTGGCAGGTGACAGTGTCATTAATGCGTGTAAGTGAAGGTTTTCCTAAAACTTTGTACTACTGCACCTGAAAAATCAAATACTGCACCTGATATTCAAATATTGGATTGAATTTATGTGATATAATTGTTCAGGATGTTTCAGCTGTACTTCCTGCAGACATGTGATGAGTCATACAGTTTGGTATAGTCTTAAAATCTCTGTGAGAGAGAAACACCTCCAATCAAAATCACCAGTGACCTCCTTCTGGCAGCAGATTCTGGCCTTCACACCATCCTCATCCTCCTCCGCCTTTGATACCATCTCCCACTCCATACTTACTGGAACGCCTGGCTGGCACTGGGGTCTCTGGTACTGCATTACAATGGTTTACTTCATTTCTATCTGACAGGAAACAGTTTGTTCAAGGAAAAAATGTCCATTCACAACCATCATCCGTCACACATGGTGTTCCGCAGGGATCCGTGTTGGGACCACTTCTGTTCATCATATATATCCTCCGTCATGCTGTCATGTTCCCTTGATTAGTTTTTTGATGTTCATGTAATATGTTGAAATTATGATATTTAATTGTCATGTTTGATAGTTTTTAAAGCTCAAATGCCTGAAATTCTTTGTCTCCGGCTACTAAAATGTGAATATTTACAGGTTTTCTTGGTCTCTTGAGACAGTAAACTAGATTTATGTATCAACAACATATTTACAGACCAGTGAAATAACTGAGATTATAGTTGGAACCAGTAAAATACCCTAAATGACCATAAATAACATGATGATATCAACCTGCTTTGCAAATAAAATGTTCAAAGTACCAGTGAGCTTTCAAATTCCTTAAAGACTGCACCCAAAATAATCAATATGAGGTATGTAGGTCACATCTGTTTCCATCCTGTGGCCTTAAAATCTATATTTGATCATCCTTTGCTCAGTCTTCTAAAAGCTTCAAACTGTATGTAATTACATTATCTGAACCACAAGGTCCTGCACAGAATTTTACCGTTTAACATCTCGAATCCCCCTTTAACAGCCTCTCAGCGAGCTCACAACCGGTGACGAATCAGTCGAGTCAAGCGGACTGAATGCAAAATGGGTTTTACATTTAATTCTGACTGGCATCAAATGGGTCTTAAAAAAAGGGGGGCTTAAACTGCCGTGTCTCGGCGGATGTCGGGTTGTAATCGCTGCTGCTCATGTCTTGCCGTAGGAGCTGCAGTTCGAGCGGCTGACTCGGGAGCTGGAGGAGGAGCGGCAGATTGTGGCGAGCCAGCTGGAGAGGTGCATGCTGGGAGCCGATTCGCCGGGGGGAGACAGTAGCAGGTAGATTTGACAGCATGATGCCCTTTTCTGTCTTTCATTTTTGCATGAACTGAATCTCACATAGAGTTTTGGTGTCTTGTATAGTATTTAAGGGAGCGTACCTATGTTCCCCAGGTCCTATGTTCCCCGGGTCCTATGTTCCCCGGGTCCTATGTTCCCCGGGTCCTATGTTCCCCGGGTCCTATGTTCCCTGATTCCTATGTTCCCCGGGTCCTATGTTCCCCGCTTTGTATGTGACCGGGGAACATAGGACCCTTTTTAGGGAAAACGTTGTTGCGCTTTACAGCCAATATAGTGTCATTACGGTAATTTCATTCGGATATGGTAAATTCATTCGGATACTAACTTCGTTGCGCTTTACAGCCAATATAGTGTCATTACGGTAATTTCATTCGGATACGGTAATTTCATTCGGATACAAACTTTGTTGCGCTTTACAGCCAATATAGTGTCATTACGGTAATTTAATTTGGATATGGTAAATTCATTCGGATATGAACTTCGTTGCGCTTTACAGTCAATATCGTGTCATTACGGTAATTTCATTTGGATATGGTAATTTCATTCGGATACAGTAATTTCATTCGGATGCAAACTTCGTTGCGCTTTACAGTCAATATCGTGTCATTACGGTAATTTCATTTCGATATGGTAATTTCATTCGGATACGAACTTCGTTACGCTTTACAGTCAATATAGTGTCATTATGGCAATTTCATTTGGATATGGTAAATTCATTCGGATGCAAACTTTGTATATATCTATTACCGTAATGACACTATATTGGCTGTAAAGCGCAACGTCATTTTAAACCATCATTACTCTGATAGCACGCAGTAAATCGTAAATAACTGCCAGATATTTAAAGCTTCTTCCGATAAAATAGGCTCCAGCACTCACAGGACGTTTTGTGACCCTTTTGTAGTCAAAATAAGAAAAATAGACCAGGTGGACATTTTGAGGCTCAGGTCTTAAGGGTTAATGAACAATTACAGTTAATGTGCTGCTTGGTTAAAGCCTGTTATTATGGTGCATACAATGGTTTTATCCTCATGTTTAAAGTTTTGGACCCAAACTTTTGCTCTATTATCTCAAACATAAACTATTTCGGAACAAGAAAATCCAGAGTTAAACCTGAATTTAACTCCAAACCTCTGCCAAAGTTGTTCCATATAGCTGCTACATTTGCTAAAAGCCTTTATTTGCTGCTTTATTGATGTCCTTTAGCCAAAGTCTTTTAGCATAATATCATATAAAGATAGTTTTACATTCATCAGTCAACCAGAAATAGCATTTTCACCCAACATGGAGCTAACGTTAGCTCAAGTAGCGGCTGACAGGTAATTAAATCTGCGAGGAACAGGTGTCATTTTGGCGTTAAACCTGACAGGTGTAGGTTTAGAAATGAAAAAAGGCCTGCTTTTATCTGCCTCCGTCACAAATCGAGGACACGGTGTTTGACAGCTTGACAGGCGTAGCAGCAGTAAGAGCAAAGGTTCGACTGGGAGCCAAACTTTGACATCCAGATGCAGAAGCCATGAGGTGATTTTTACCACGTGGAATATGCAGAATGAATATTAGAATATCCTGATGTTTAATATCTTGTGCAAAATATCCTTGTAGTTTCAATCGTAGCATCTGGACCAACCAGTCAGTTTAGAACTGATGAAGCCTCTTGGATGAGAGGTGGAACGTCTTGGAGCTAATTCAACCAAGTCCAGATGCTACCATTGAAACTACGAGGAGAACCTGGATGACTGAGGACCTTCACAGACATTGTGCAAAATAGTCATAAAACTGTAAATATTTGTTGTTTTTGAAGCCTAACAGACCACTTTTGAGTTACCTGTAGAGCTAAATTAATGAAATATTGCAAATGAAATTAAAACGTTTCACATTATAATGAAGTATTTCACTTTAACTTGAAATATTGCTCATGAAAAAGAAAAATTACATATTAAATTGAAATATTTTACATGAATAAGAAATATTGTAAATAAAATAGAAATATTTCACATGATAATGAAATATTGCACTTGAATTCTAAATATTATATAAGAGCAATTTCTTCCTGGATTCTTTAGATTTAGATTGTAAAATAACATTTCCAGTTGTTATAATATGGATTACAGTTGGCTGTAAGTCATGCACGGTGGCAGAACGCTGCTCTGACAAACCACATAATAGTGACGTTTATCTTCGTGAGGAGCGAAGTTCAGGTAAAACCGACGGACCCACTGATTTTAGATTTGGTAGGAATGAAGACGGACTTTAGATGGCCCTAAAATAAGTCAAGATTGTTCCCCAAATCCTAAAATATGCTTAACCCTTTAAGTCCTAGTGCGTCATGTTTGGGCTAGCGCACTTTGGAATACCGTAAATATGTCACCGTTTGTGCTATCGGCTAACGGTTTCTCAAAGCTGAGACGTTGCGCTTTACAGCCAATATGGTGTCATTACGGTAATTTAATTCGTGCCCCCCCAGCGATCCACTGGATGAAATTACCGTAAAATTACCGTAATGACACCATATTGGCTGTAAAGCGCAACGTCATTGCGCTTTACAGCCAATATGGTGTCATTACGGTAATATCATTCGTGTCCCCCCAGGAATCCACTGGATGAAATTACCGTAAAATTACCATAATGACACCATATTGGCTGTAAAGCGCAACGATGTATGGTGTCATTACGGTAATTTAATTCGTGCCCCCCCCAGGAATCCACTGGATGAAATTACCGTAAAATTACCGTAATGACACCATATTGGCTGTAAAGCGCAACGTCGTATGGTGTCATTACGGTAATTTAATTCATTCCCCCCCAGGAATCCGCTGGATGAAATTACCGTAAAATTACCGTAATGACATCATTTTGGTTGTAAAGCGCAACGTCGTATGGTGTCATTACGGTAATTTAATTCGTGCCCCCCCAGGAATCCACTGGATGAAATTACCGTAAAATTACCGTAATGACACCATATTGGCCAGTACGGTGTCATTGTGGTGTCATTTCATTCGTGCCCCTCCAGGAATCTGCTGTATGAAATTACCGTAAAATTACCGTAACTCTTATAATAGGCATTAAATTGTAAATAACTGGATTTCCTCTGAAAAAACGGGCACCAGCACTCAGAGGACATTTTCTTACCTTTTTCTAATCAAAATAAGAAAAAAAGACCAGGTGGACATTTTGAGGCTCAGGTCTTAAAGGGTTAATAATTAACATCCATCAACCCACAAAAAAGCTTTGATTTAGCTCAGATTGTGTTTTTCTGCCCAGTTTAAAGCTTTTTTCTTGACTTTAACAGCAGAAATGATTTGTTTTCCAGCTGCAGGTGTTTTCTCTCGGTGCAGATAAAAATAACACGTCTCAGCTGGGGTCATCTGATTTCATCAATCTAGAAAGTAAATCGAACTCAGACGCCACCGTCAGAAGCTTCATTCTGTCCAATTTCCCTGCAGATTGAATGTGTTTTTGAGGCAGGATGACTCCCCCCCAGTTTAGTTCTCTGTTTTAGATTTTAAACACCGTCTTCCATCTTCTCGCCGTTCTGATTGAATGTAAAGTATTTCGACTGTGACTCTGATTTGATTTACGTCTCTCTCTCTGCTCTCTCGTCTCCTCCATTTCCTCCTCCTCCTCCTCCTCCCTGCTGCCAAAGCTCATCGGAGAAGTCGTTTGCATGGAGATCTGCAGGTATGATTTCTTATTTGGTTGTAAAAACGTTGCAGGAAGATCTCAAACCTCAAGCCGTGATATCAAGTGTAACGCTCAGGAGACGGTTTTACTTTCATGCTTCTGTATGTGTTTGTAACCCTTTAAGTCACAAAAGTCCGTTTTGGCTAGCGCACTTTGGACGACCGTAAATATATCACGGTTTGCGCTATCGGAAAAAATCCATGGATTCCTGGGAGGGTACGAATGAAATTATATTGTCATTACGGTAATTTAATTTGTATACAGTAATTTCATTCTTATACGATATTTTCATTCGGATACAAACATCGTTGTGCTTTACAGCCAATGTAGTGTCATTACGATCATTTAATTCAGATACGTTAATTTAATCCGTATATGGTAATTTCATTCGTATACGGTATTTTCATTCGGATATAAACATCGTTGCGCTTTACAGCCAATGTAGTGTCATTACGGTAATTTAATTCAGATACGTTAATTTAATTCGTATACGGTAATTTAATTCGTATATGTTCATTTAATCCGTATATGGTAATTTCATTCGTATACGGTATTTTCATTTGGATACAAACATCGTTGCGCTTTACAGCCAATATAGTGTCATTACGGTAATTTAATTCAGATACGGTCATTTAATTCAGATACGGTCATTTAATTCGTAAATGGTAATTAAATTCATATACGGTAATTTAATTCGTATACGGGCATTTCATTCGTATACGGTATTTTTATTCGGATACAAACATCGTTGCGCTTCACAGCCAATATAGTGTCATTACGGTAATTTCATTCAGATACGGTCATTTAATTCGTAAACAGTAATTTAACTTGTATACGGTCATTTAATTCGTATACAGTTATTTCATTCGGATACGGTAATTTAATTCGTAAACGGTCATTTAATCCGTATACAGTCATTTCATTCGGATATGGTAATTTAATTTGTATACGGTAATTTAATTCGGATACTGTCATTTCATTGGGATACGAATTAAATTACCGTAATGACACTATATTGGCTGTAAAGCGCAACATCATTTTAAACCATCATTACTCTGATAACAGGCAGTATATCGTATATAACTGCCAGATATTGAAAGTTTC
>OMNN01083591.1:0-10314 GCA_900302755.1 Chromis chromis | reverse complement strand
AGTTATGGGGAAGCTTCCAGTGTCTCCTGCTGTGAGACTTTGAAACAGTCATAAAAATGACTTTAGTACTCAGATACGACTTTTACAGACAGTAAACTAATATCCCAACATTTTTAATCGACTATATAATATAGTTTTCGTGGTTTTTAATGCATGCTCAGAATGACAGGAATAGATTGAGAGCTATTACTTTCGAAAAAAATTAAAAACAAACAGAAAAAAACTGATATGGTGCTATTCATTAAACATTCAGTGATGGATGTCGAGGCCTAACAGCGTCACAGTTTTGCATGTTGAGGTTTTGCAGCCCTTGATAGCAAGGCAGTGCAACAACAACACAGGCAGATTCATGCTAATGTATCCTGTTGCTTTCTACTACCACGTCTTTGTGTTTCTGCAGGAGTCAATCCCGGTATGGGGGACATGAAGACCCCAGATTTTGATGACCTGTTGGCAGCATTTGATATTCCTGACATTGATGCCAAAGAGGCCATCCAGTCTGCCCCAGATGAGGCAGAGGGGCCCCACGGAGCTGCAAGTGCGCCTCTGGGAAAGCCGGATAGCGTGGTGGGCGTCGGGTCATCCTTGAGACCGCCGAGCCCCTCAGATCCTCAGGCGGACACCTCTATTGTGAGTGTGATTGTGAAGAATAAAGTGCGCCTCGAGACTGTAGATGGAGGGGAAGCAGACACAGACCAGGACCCTATCGATGTGATTGCAGGGGTTGATGTGGGTCCCAGGCTTGGCGCTTGTGCTCCGGGGATGGCTGAATCTGAGGCACTCAACCACAATGGTTTTGCGGCATCTGGTGTCTCTACACCGCTTCCCCTGAGCCAGGCTCAGTCTAACGGTGCACCGTGGTCCATGAACACCCCCAAAGTGTCTTCAGAAGCAGCAGGTGCCAGCACAGCCAAGTCCCACAAGCAGGGTGGAAACATATTCAACAGACTTAAACCGCTCGTGGCACAGGGGTCTGGAGATCCAGTGGGTCGGGCCAGGAAGATGCAGCTTCTACAGCAACAACACCAGCAGCAGCAGGATACAGGCCAAGAGAGAGCAGATGGAGTCAAAGCATCGTTACCTTCATCCTCCTCTCTGTCAGCTGGATCGTCTCCTCATGCTGCTGGTGGAACCGTCGGACTAGCTTCGCCTTTCTTTCCACCCTCCAAGCCTCTGCTTTCAACTCCACCTTCTGCGCCCTCGTCACACCCGCTGCACACGTCTCAGCCTTTTAACGGAGCACCCAAAGGTGGCCCTGCCGGATTTCAACACCAGCAGATGGAGGAGGATGATTCTGATCCTGATCTGGGAAGTCCGCTGGTGATCCAGGAGAACCCAGACTCTCCGACTTGCACTCAGCTGAGCCGGCGTTACAAGTCTGACTCTGTCGCAGCGCAGCCCACATCCTCTACCGCATCTCAACCTAAACCTGGAGATACTCCTTCAGGGGCATCTCTGACTTCATCAACCCCCCAGTCTGGGTCAACAGAGAGTCCCCAGGTGGAGGACAGACATCCAGAACATGTCATAGAGGAGAGAGACTCGCCGGAGAGTCCTGAACCAGAGGTGCCAAAATCAACGGCTCAAGGCACAGCAAAGAGGTGCTCTAGCCCCGCAGTGGCCTCTACTCCACCTCCCTCTGAACTACGGGAGCCTAAAGAGGAGGAGGAAGAGATGGAGGTGGGGAATGGGATAGACAGGGTCGTTGACGGCAAAGCTGACAAGGGAGAAAATGTGAGAACTGGTGAGGAAAATATGGAGGTGGGCGACGGCAAGCCTAAACCCCCGACCACTGACAGTGCAGAAGCAGTCATCGCTGCACCGGCTGCCTCTGGAGCTCCATCCAGACCCCTCAAAGTCAGAATAAAAACAATTAAAACCTCCACGGGTGGAATTACCAGAACTGTCACAAGGGTAGCACCTAAAGGTGGTGCTGCAGGGAAAGGCTTGGACACTAAAGCTCAAACTGGGGAACGTAAGGTGTTAGGAAACAAGGCCCAAAAACTTGAGGCTTCCTCTGGTCACATGACAACAACATCCCAGAAAGTAAGTGCTCTCAATGCTCTGCCTGTGTCTACGCTGGCAGCCAGCAGCGTCATGCTAGCAGCTGCAACCAAGGTCCAAAACAAAATGGCTGCATCTGACAAGGCAAAGGTTTCTGCCACTGCAGTCAGCATCACTAAATCTGCTGCATTGCCTGCTACTCCCTCTGTGGCCTCCTCTCCAAAGTTCTCAGTTGCTGCTGGTGGGATCACTGTACGTACAGCCACTAATAAAACAGCTAACGGTGGCAGCGGCACCATCATAGGCGGCACCCTTCAGCCAAACAAACCTGCCTCCATTGTCAACAGCACAGGAGCCGTCATCTCCCGGAGTCAGTCGAGCCTGGTGGAGGCTTTTAACAAAATTCTCAACAGTAAAAACCTTTTGCCGAGCTACAAACCCGACCTGTCAGCTCCTCCTCCTCCCGAGTGGGGTCTTCCCCTCCCGGCCACAGGGTACCGCTGCCTGGAGTGTGGAGATGCTTTTGCTCTGGAGCGCAGCCTGGCACGACACTACGACCGGCGGTCCCTCCGCATCGAGGTGACCTGCAACCACTGTGCTAAAAGGCTGGCTTTCTTCAATAAGTGCAGCCTGCTACTGCATGCCCGGGAACACAAGGAGCGTGGGCTGGTCATGCAGTGCTCACACCTGGTCATGAGGCCCGTCACTGTGGAGCAGATGATTGGACAGCAGGACATCACGCCAATTGGTGGTAAGTACAGGTGCAGCTAATGAAATGGTAATTATCAGTTTATGGGTTGTTTATTTTTACCATTAATCATTTAGTCACTTAAATGGCTCTTACCAAAGTAATGGTACTATCTTCAAAATTAAAAGTCAAAATCACCAAAATATTAAATTTACAATTAGATAAAATGCAGAAAAGCATAAAAAAAACTCACATTTTTGGGGATATTTGACTATTTTTGGCAAAAACAATTGAATATCAAATTTGCTAATGATGAATTTTCTGACAAAGTAAGTAATAATTGGTCTGTAAAATGTCAGAAAATCTTTAAAAGCATCCATCACTTAGGCCCCATCCACACGAAGCCAAAACGCTTATAGTTTCAAAAACGTTCTTCGTAAAGACGGAGCTGTTTCAGTAAATGTGTCCGTCCACACGAATTCACTTGATATTCCTGAAAACGATGTAAAACACATGCCAGGCCTGTTGGTGGCGCTGTGACGGCGTAACGGAAACGAGCGGAAACTGGCAGCGGGACTAAATAAAGTGGCGTATTGTGCTTTCCATATTTGTTTGGTGAACACGGTGTTAATGCAGAAGAAGTATACTTTGCTGTAATAGCGATAATAAGGTGACTAGTTTCAGCAGTACACACCAACACTGTACGGCGCCATAGTTGTAGTCATTTTCTGAGTTTGGCGCATGCGCATTTATCGAGAGGTGGAGCTATGACGCAAGCGTTTCAGAAAAGATGCGGATAGACTGTAACAATGAAGCCACCAAAGCCACGGTTTCAAATCTTTCCACTCTGGGACCTGGTTTCAGAAATGATCGTTTTCAGACCCCAAAACGCCGGCTTCGTGTGGATGATACACCGGTTTGACAAGCTATTTGTGCGTTTAGGCCTGGGTTCGTCTTCGTGTGGACGGGGCCTTATTCTCAGAACTGAAAGTGACCTCTTCAGGTTGCTTGTTTTGCTCAACCAACAGTCCAAATCACCACAATCTCTATGTTTGTTTTAAATAAGGCTAAAAACACACACATTTTAAATAATGAGGAGCTGATTTTTTTTTTTTGCTTAAAAATGACCAAACCTTGACTCAATCATTAAATTGTTGTTGATTCACTTTCTCTTGATTGACAAGTTGTTTCAGCTCTACACCATACATTTTATTTTTATTCACGTAGTCATAAAAGAACCACAAAAATAATAAACACAACACAGGTATCATTCATTTCTCTTCATTGACCACGTCCCATGTGTTCCTTCTGTTTTCCATCTTATGGCTGACCAGGCCTGCTCTCCTCTTCGTCCTTCTCTCCTCCAGTCTCCTCTCCTTCGACCACGCCCGGAGGCCCCGCCATCTCTGCCAACTCCAGCCCCATGAAGGACGGTTCATCCCCAGCAGCAGCTCAGCCTCGACCTGTCCGCCGCGCACCTCAGGGCCCCCAAGCGCTGATGCCTCTGCCCTGCAAGAAGGCCGAGGGGCTGCAGTACAACAACTTCAAATGCCCAGAGTGCCAAACACAATTCTCTGGCAAGGCCGAGCTGGTTACTCACTTCCAGCAGATCAGAGCTGCTCCCAACTCAGTGAGTCCTGAGGATGAGCGAATAGTGTGTGTCGTGCTTCTGTGAGCTGAAGGTGGTCACTAATTGTTTTGTTTTCCTTCAGACGTGTACGCAGTGTTCGCCTCCCATGATGCTCCCCAACTCATGTGCCGTGTCCGCCCACCAGAGGATCCACAAACACAGAGCGCCTCACGTCTGTCCTGAGTGTGGTGGGATCGCACGGCAGGCCAGCTTCCAGACCCACCTGGAGGAGGCCTGTCTGCACTTTGCCAGGCGCATCGGTTACAGGTGTGGAGGCGCTATTCAGAATTAATGACACACAGAGGTGACAAATCCTGGTCCCCGAAAGTAAAAATCCTTTCCGTTCTAGATGTCTCCCTCTTCCAACACACCTGATTCAAATGATCAGCTCATCATCAAGCTCTGCAGAAGCCTGATAACGATCCTGATCATTTGAATCAGGTGTGTTGGAAGAGGGACACATCTAGAACGGAAAGGATTTTTACTTTCGGGGACCAGGATTTGCCACCTTTGATGACACATCACATGATTGCTACAGAAATAGGTTGCCAAAAGGTGCTTCACTAACATCAAGCTTTCAATCTCTCAGTAAGATAAAACAACCTTAATAACAGAAACACTGATATTTGTTCTTTAGCATCAGGTTGGGCTAGCTTGAATTCTGTGCTGTTATAAAATCACCACCGACCAGAGTTTAGTGTTTCGTTTGAATGATTAGTTTTTTAAATTAAAGCTGGAGTTGGCAGAGATTTGGAAAAGGCAAAACAAGCAAACCAGAATTTGAAAATAGAGCCCTACTCCTGCAGTTCTCCCATGTCTGTCCTGCATTTCACTCATCACAGGCTTAATCTTAGCACGTAAATAAACGTTAAATTGAATTAGCTATAGCCGCAGCTGTGAGCCCTCGGGTTCAGTTGGCAGAAAGCAAAACTATAAGCAGCGTTCAGCATAGCCACTAATTGCCAATTAAGATGGTAAATCTCCCTCCGCAACCCAACCAACCTCTACAACACACAGGAAAATTAAGTTAGCTGGACATTACACCGTGCTGATACTGGCAGATGCTTTAATTTGCTTATTGTCAGATTTTATTTTAGAGTTTCTGGTAGATGTTTGTTGCCAAGGCCTATAATAGTAAGTTTTCCTGCAGGACTTTGGTCCATTTGAAGGGACATTTACACGCATCTGCATTAGAAGATCCAAAACATGTGATGTTCACTCCCTGAAAAGACCTGTTTTTGTGCTCCTTCCCCTGGCAAGATTTTCGGAAGGTTTAAAACAGAGTCAGGAGGAGGTGCAGAAGTCTCTTTTCCTCTCTTACCAATATACTGACAGGTTATTATAGATTTTTTTGCCCAGTGATGCCCAAAAAATACTGCGTACTGCAGCTTTATAACCGGTAGAGTTCACTAATATCCCTTTTCCACCAAGAAGAACCTGGTGCTAGTTCAGTGCTGGTGCTTAGTTGGTTCAAATCTCGTTCCTCCTAAGAACCTGTTTGCTTTTCCATTGTCAAGAAGCCAGGTTGGAGCCACGCCATTGCGTCACCGTAAAGCAACTACGCTTGCATCAATTACATAGCAGTTAAACAAACGCAATAAGTTGATGATAATATCTATGTTTATCTTTATACATGGTCTTAAGGCTGTTTGCAAGGCGGAGGTCGCCTGTTGCCTGGGCACATTCTCGATCGCGTTACTGGTGGGACACAATTGTACCGTATTTCAGCATGTGTGCAAAACTTCCGTGTGTCCCGGGAGTCATTCCAATACATCTGCAATCGGACCAGGCACGTCCTGGCGGAAAAGGACACAAATTACTGCCTGTGTGTCCCTTTCCACCGGTGATCGTTGGTCACGATAACCCCGCCCCCAGTCCCTGACGTACTCGGTGCTTAGCTCTGGCCCAGCAAAGAGTTGGTGCTTGCTAAGCACCAGTTTTTAGCACCTGGTGCTTGGTGGTGGAAACACAAAGAACTGGTGCTAAGTCAGGCTCTGGCTCTGAACTAGCACTGGAACCAGCTCGGTGGAAAAGGGGTACAAGTGGACATGTTCAAATTCAGCTATATCAAATTTACTATAATAGACAGATAGGAAAGCCAGAAAATATCCACATTTAAGTAGCTAAACTCTGTAAATTTCTTCGTAAACATCAAAAAGTCAGTTTAAGTTGCATTGCGTCACATTTTGCTTCGTCAAGGTGCTCGAGCTGCCAGGTCGTGTTCGGAGGGTTGAACTCCATCAAGTCCCATATTCAGACTGCTCACTGCGAGGTCTTCCACAAGTGCCCCAGCTGCCCCATGGCCTTCAAGTCTTCCCCCAGCGCCCAGAGCCACATCAGCACCCAGCACCCGACGCTCACCGGAGGACAGGCCAAGTATGTTGTGCGCTGCTTCCGCCAGAACTAACATTTTAAACCCATGTGTACAGAAATATCTTCTGAGCATGTTTGAAAATTAGTGTCACATAATATTTGTTCTCCTCTTTTGCAGAATGATCTACAAGTGTGTGATGTGTGATACGGTTTTTACCCAAAAACCTTTGCTCTACATGCACTTTGACACTCATTTAGCCAAACAAAAAGTGCACGTGTTCAAGTGTCCTGACTGCACCAAGCTCTACGCCCAGAAAGGTTCCATGATGGAGCATATCAAGGTGTGTCTTTGTTTGTTGTAATGTTAATGGCTTTTAGATTGAATAGATACAGCATAATGTCACAGCAAATCATGATTTAGCCTTCTTGCCTTTATGTGTTGCCCATTCGTTGGTTTCTACAATGGATGTGGTGTCAACAAAGGCATACAGCAAATCTTGGATCGGCCTTAGCAAGGTTCCTCTGCAGTGACCTTGTCCTAAGTTCTATACCAAGTACAACGTAAATGTGTTTTTGTGAGCAAGTAATAATAATAATAAAAATAATTGTACTCATTAAATTAAAGCTTAGAAGCAAGCTTATGTTTTTGTGTGGTAGATGGAGTCCTTAATTTTATGATAGATGAATCCGTTTGCTTTTCTGTTCGCTCACACTTTCCTGTTGTTCCACTCAGACCGCTCACAGAGGCCCTTCAGCCAAACAGGAGTCCCAGTCCGACGCCTCTAACCCCGCCTCGGCCCCGGCCAACACCTCCGGTCCCTCCGGCCTCAAGTCGAAATCCTCCGGAAAGCCCGACAACTCCGATGGAGAGGACTGGGGCCGGGAACAGGAGGAGGAGGAAGACGAGGAGGAGGAGGAAGAAGACGACGACGCAGACGAGGACTACGAAGCTCCAGGTCAATCCGCTACCGCGGGGGGCAGCACCCATCCAGCAGCACCGACGGAGTGGACCTGCCCTCAATGTCAGACCACCTTCACTGACAACGATGACTATCTGAGTCATGTGAAGATGGAGCACGGCAAGGTGGGACACATTACCACGATTATTTATCGCATTAAATCCAGTAATTGCAGTTTCTTATTAGTGTTTTATCCATTTACCTGTATTTTGTGGATGAAAACTTAACTCCAGTTATAGATGTCAAAGCAGAAAATGAACCACCCTTTCTTTGGAGAGCGATCTTATTTTCTCTCTTCCTGTGTGTTTGTGTGTTCTGCCAAAGTTCCCCTGTCGCATTTGTGGAGGGACATTCAGCACTTCTTCAAGCCTGAGACGTCATGAGCGTGTCATTCATGAGGGCAACAAAAGAGTCTTCCATTGCCAGTGAGTCACTTAAGCTTTCATTATAGACATGTTTTATTGCTGCTAAGGATAATTTGTTAGAATTGTAACTTAATTAGTAGAGCTAGACCAATAAATATTCACTTACTGCAAATACATGACTAATAAATAACAAGAAATAGATACAGAAATACCAAACTTGTTCTGTGCTCCTTTAAAGGGCCTTTATTACATGCTTTGTCCACCAGGGGGCGCGGACAAGTTGATTTTCATGTCCTGCTCCATATATGTCTTCTTGAAAAAAAACTCTCGGGCATCAATATTAAGATTTGTTAAGTTTGTTGCTCAGTGTATTATTGGCAGGGTTTTGAATATTGATCTGTAAATGTCAGTGCTGGATGAAGTGATTTAATCCTGCCCAATTATTTTCCAGATATTGCACAGAAGGCAAACGCACCTTTGGCAGTCGGTTCTTGCTGGACAAACACATTCGGCTCCATCATAGAACCCCAGGAGAACAGGTGAGTCGCGATAACAAACCGCAGTTCTCTGTTTGTGAACTTGTCTGAGCTCTACTCTACTACAGAGAGATAGTGACAAACTTATGACGTTACGTTAAAAAGTCAGTTTACTGTCAATATTTGTACTGAAAAGTTTTGAATTGGCTGTTATACTCTTGTCCCACAAAGCACTGCACAAATCGAGGGGAAAAGCTGCTCACAGTTGGAATAAATAGAAATAAAAAGCAGGTGAGACAGTTACAGACATTTTATTTTCTCTTTATGAAGTAAAAATAACAGTAAAGTCTGAAGATGTTTTGGTATTCTAACTGCAGAAACAGTGAATTGTCACCATCATCGTAAGGGATATGCAAGAGTAGTCGACTAAATGGTTAAATTTTGCTACCTTTGTTAGTCAGCACTAGAAATACTAGTTGGTTAATTTAATTATTAATATTTTATTAATGTACAAAGCTGGTTAACTGTTGCGTCTAAGATGTTACACAGCTGGTTAGTGGCAGGTCTTTTCCTGCACTAGTGCCTCAATGTTGTAAACCAGAAAGGCGGAAAGCAGGATAGATGACATATGGTACAACAAGGATGTTTTGTCAGTATTTTAGTCTAGAACATTTTTAAAAAGGCTGCGTGTAGGCTGTGTAAGAATGATTTAAAATATAATTTGGTTCTTAAAGAATGTGATTAACTGTTTCAAACAGCTCCTAAATACACGGCATCCTTTTCAGGACAGCTGAGGTGCAGGACGTTTACATATAAATGAAGGTCTGTTACATTCAAGACATTCTTAAGCAAATTTGCACATTGCTGATTAGTCGTTTTAAATCTGGTTTCTGTGGTGACATTCCCACGCTGATGCATCTGTAATGATGTTTTACGTAAACCAGCAATAATTGATTTACCAGAGCTGATGATGTAAGACACCATAGAGCTGAAGTAGGATACAGCAAAGAGTACTGTAGATCATATGGACGAAAAAACCAGGAGGCATAAAAAAAAACTCAGAGTTAAAAAGAAAACAATTGACCTGTCAACAGTGTTTGTGTAATTACTGTGACTGCCAGGAGGAGGAGAGAAGTCCACATGACGGGTTAATTTAAACACAAGACACTTGTGCTCAAAAAGGATTCATACTCAATGAAGGACCTAGGATCCCTACTTTATCACTATACAGGTTTAATGTTATTGATTGAACTTGATTAGTTTAAATTTCCATTTAATCAACAGGGAATTTAGTTTCTACAGTACACATGATACAGTTTAGACATACAAATTTCTTCAAGCATTTTTATGACTTTGTGCTTTTAATAGTTTTATTATCTGTTATGTATTCTTTGGGTGTCCTATCGCTGTAAGTTGCACAGTTGTAAATGTTTTTGGTTACTTATTATACGCTGTATGGTACTGGGATGTCGTATTTGTCAACATATAAAACCCTCTACAGTCTTTTGTCGGTCCTGTGTGCTGCAGCTGCTCAGTCTCACTCTGCCTTCCTTCGTCCTCAGGGTCCCCCCATGACCAGAAAGCGAGCAGCCACAGGGGGAGAAGGTCCAGGCAGCTCCTCAGAACAAGACGGTGAAGTCGGTCCTCCTGTAGGCAGAACAGGAGACGAGGAAGAAAACACCACAGAAGAAAGCGCCGGTCCCGCAAAGAGAACCAGGGCATCCATTGCGTCAACCTCGCTGGGGCCCAACGAGTTAGAGGAAGAAGACAACGTTTTCCGTTGCGTCCCCTGCGGCTTCTCCACGGAGGACGGCGCCGAGTTCCAGCGCCACATCCCCCAGCATCGGGGCGACACCGCCTCCTTCCAGTGCCTGCAGTG
>OMNN01083588.1:0-15174 GCA_900302755.1 Chromis chromis | reverse complement strand
TTGACCACAGTGGCAGGTAGCCATCAAGCCCACTACACTCCACACTCATGGTGCTAAAAACAATGTTAATAACCCCTAACTCCCATAATGCATTGCAGCACAACAGTCCTGACTTGCAACCTGCTTTTCAATCGCTACAATATTAAAACTAGTTACTACTGTTAACTCTTAAAATGGAAAAGCTCACATGGATTAAAATGTAAAGCAATACCCAATTAATATTACTACAAAACAATGCTATTTGATTTCTTTTTTAAGCTTATTGTAGCGATCACAGAGCCGGTCCAATGTCGTGCCGCAATGCACCATGGGAGTCCGGGGTTATGAATGTTTTTGCTACCATGAGTGAGGAGGGTAGCTGGGTTGATCGCTACCTGCCGTTTTTCAGCGTTTTCGATGTGTTAAATAGAAACATCTGAGACTATAAATGGCAAAAAGCTCTGACTCACGCGTTTCCCTACCACATTGCTCGCAATGTATGAGAATTGCCAACTTAGGGGGCGCAGTGTATATTCTCGCCTAGGGCGCCACATTGGGTCGGACCGGCGCTGTAAACAGTCATGGTAAAATGAACCGTCTTTGCAGTGTTTTAAGCTGAAAAAACATCGGACCCTTAAAAGGCACCAAAATATGGACATTTTAACCAAACATTGAATCATCCAACAACATTTTATCTCATACATTTAGCTTTCACTTACAGATTTGAAGTCTGGTCCCAGCCGGTGCACACAAAACCTTGAAAATGCAAATTATTGAGTTTTATAGCCAAGAGAGAGGACGGAGCAGTGGAAAGCATCAATGCATGGGTGGTTTATGTTTCTCAGGCGAGGTGACGTCCTGAATGATTAACAGGAGCTGAAATAAGAAGCAGCTCCGGAACAACCCTGTGAACTCAGGAAATGAGTAGCCTTCAGCTGGAGTGTGTTAAAAGTGGCCTGCTGGTGGTCGGATACAGATCATCTTAAAGCAGAATCAGGTCTGTATCTGGTGAATGAAGCAAATATGAAACACACGGAGGATGTGAATCTCTATTGATTCCACTTATTAAATCCATATCAGTTTCAAAAGCTGCAGTGTAAAGGAAGGATTTCGTAGCTTTGATCTGCAAGAAGGGCAACAAGTCAATGTTCTTCCACTTTCTGGTAAATGTCTTTTCTGTTGTTTGGGCATAAGAGCACGATTCTGCTGCAGACTGAAGTTTCAGCGCAGGGCTTTACTTCCAAAGTGACAAAACCAAAGACGGAGAGCTGCTTATTCCACACAAGTCCTTGCATGGGTCATATTTACAATGAATGTGTCCTTGTTGGTTTGTCGCTATGTGTGTTTTGGTTACGGCAGCAGATAAATTTGACACTGCCGATAAATTATTTCCAACTCTCTGCCTTGCCAGCATACAAATGCATCAGAAGAATAAAAATCTGTAGACGGAATACACAAAAAAACACAATGAGTCACCTGTAATGGCTCAGAAGGAAGATTTATGTTCCCTTTTTTTTTTAAATAGCGACTCCCTAATTATGGGCCATTTTAAACGCCCAAACACTGCATGAGTGTTTGCAAATTTAGAATATAAATGTGGGTCATTACAGTAAAAGAAATTAGAAATTGCCACTATTTACCTCTCATTATGCCACTGCATTATTTGTTTCTGACCCAGTCTCTGTATTAACTGCACTTGGATGAAGCCAAATGCAGATGAAAGCTCTCATACATCATATTACTTGAGACGAAGGCTGCTTAGATTTTCATCTCATGGCCACATTAACATAAAGATAAAGCTGTGATGTCCTTCTGCTGAATTACCCAAAACAAGCCTCACGGAGAACGAGATGAACAAGTGCCTCTGAGATGGCCAATCAAATGTCCTGTGCTTAATAACACATGCATGCATATGTTTTTTTTTCCTTTCCTCTTCTCCTCAAAATAAATCAAATCAAAAGCAAATGGGAGATGAGGCACCTCTGAGGTGATGTTTTCAGGTCAGAAAAATGAGAGCACAAAGACTGGAAGAGCAACAACAACCAGGCGAGGAAATCTTCTGATCAGGGTGTGAATGGAACATTTTACTTTAACTCGCTCATTCTTACACCTCTAATAAGACTGGTGTATCCTGTATCTTATTTATGGGTCTATATTGCTAAATGCATCGCCGGGATTTGCAAAAAACAACTTCTTATTCTGACTTCTAGTCCCCAGTGTTGGTCAAACTCAGAGCCGGTCCTACCCAATGTGGCGTCCTAGGGTTAAAACCTATATATATTAAGGATTTAAAAATTGTTGTTTTTTTTACTGCTATTTTACAGATTTTCCCTGTTTTGTTAAATTGCAGATGCATTTTTATTAATGGTAATTTGTCCTTTTACAGCATTTGACCATAAAATGACATTTTCCTGTACTTAAATCAGCCACAAAAATAAATAAATAAAAGATATTTACTGTTAATTTCAAGAAAAAATATTTATATGAATTAACTTTTTTTTTTTTACTGTGATTTTACAGATTTGTTTTGTTAAATTATAGATACTATGTAGTAAAATCACAAACTTGTTAATTTACATGTTAGTTGTTAAAATAAACATGATAAGACTGTACATAACGTCCACAACAAAAATCTGTCTTTTTATAAATAGCATATTTTTTCTTTTACACAATGAGATCACAAAATGACATTGTTATACTGTATTTAAATCCATTTAAAATATAATTTTACAGATTTTACAGTTATTTTCAGATTTATTTTTTTTTAGCTTTACAGTATTTCACTATTTTTTTGTCACCCTTGCAGCCATTTTTTTTTTTTTTACATTTACAGTGTGTAAAAACCACAACAACAACCTCCAAATCAACAGAATTGAATAGAATAGAGTGCACGGACAGATTCACTTGACAATTGTATGGAAACACGGCTTGTCTTTTTTTGTATTACTGCTTGGTTTGGAAACCTACAGCACCTGTAAAATGCTTCTATAGGTGATTTTATTGCTTTTCAACAATGAAACATTTAATTAATTGACATTGCGTTGTAGAGATCTGCTTTCACTTTGACATGAAAGAATCTTTTTTGCTAATTCTTCTCAAAAAAAGCCATTTTAGGTTGACTATAATCCAATGTTGAAAAGTAATAAAAGGCGGAAACTTCCAAGGAGGGGTGAATACTTTTTATAGGCACTGTGACCTTGTTCAGTAACAATAGAAGATTAAGGAGGGATAATGCTGTATTAGCAGGACTAAGCTTTTCCCCTTAGTTGCTGTTTCAGAGCACTTGTTTAGACGCCTTAAAGACAAATGATAAACTTAATGGAAATGAGCGCTCTTGCTTCGTCTTTGCTCTACTTTGGCACATTTGCACACTTGTATTTGGTTGGGTTTCCTGTCATGATGTTGCCGTTATGACGTCCTTGTCCCTTTTATTCTCTCAATAAGTGAAGTTTTTCTGAAGAACAAATTCCCAATAACAGACAACCTTGAAGCTTTATCATTAGTTGCATCTAAATGTGATTTGTAGGAGAATATTGTTCATGTATACGTTGTGTCTTATTCATCCCTGAACAGATAGAGAAAATCTAAGCCTTCCAAGTCACGTTTGCTTATGACTATACATGCTTTGCCTCATCTCCATCCTCATCAGACAACTGCTGCATGTACTGCAAACAAGCACCTCTCTGATCAGTCCTCCATTCATCCAAACCAAAGGGAGGCAAGAATATGAGTAATGTGCCTTTTTATAACCCTTTGTGCAGCTCTGTAGTGGCTGTTATATTTAACATCCCTGCTGCCTTTTCTCTTCAATTAATTCACCTTTATTAGTCCCAATGGAGGCAACTCATTCAGGCACCAAAAGGTCTACAAGGTGATTACTGGTGGGCTTTAAAGCAGGAAAGTACACATTTTGTAGAGAAAACCATTAAGCCCACACTCTCTTATGGCAGTTCTACTTTACCTCGCTATTGTTCTTCATAAAAAATACATCACTCTTGATTCTGTGCTTGTTCGTGTTAATTGTATATAAGCTCCTGTAATTACCCGGCTGTGAAATGTACACGCCGCAAACCTCAAGTCGACTCCTGTGAACTTTCTGTTTTTTGTTTTTTTTTATCGCAGGAAGCTACCGCTGAAGGAAGAAAATGGAAAAGAGTCTCTCAAGCCGGATACGATTGAAATCAAAGTGCACAGTGACAACAGCCTCCACACAAAACCCGACGACAGCAAAGCGTAGAAAGGGTCGGTCCCCTTCCTCGCCACCAAAAGAACATTCGGATCACGAGACCAAAACCCAGACAAACTACAACACTGGAAAATAGTGGAGATGAATACCATATCTGTTTATAACAATGCCCCAGTGAAAGGCATGTGTACATACAAATACTAGAGAGAAAATAGACGGGAAGAGAGGGTCAACCTTTTCGACACCCTGAGTGGTTAATGTATCATGTTCCTACAAAACATGGCATCAGTGGAAGGCTCTTGTTGATCAATGATTGTAAACCTTTATTTCTGTCACTTTCTGTTGTGTCCGTTTCTCTGATTATGCAGTTTTTCTTTTGGTTTGCTTCACCCCACATGAGGTTTTCATGCAGTTAAATGGTGTCCCGAGCCCCTTTCACACCAAACAATCACAAGTGGAGGTCTATAGCTGCATGGGCCGACCCTCACTGCAGCCTGTTACACAACAACAACCTTTTTATGCCTTTGATAGCCAAGGTAGGTGTCTAGCTAATCCAGTTCTGGCTTCAGCACCAAAAAAAAAAGGCAAACAACTCCTAAAAAGGCTTTTTATCGCTTCAGGAATTTAAAAAAAAACTTGATTTTTGAGGGTGAAGAATTTGGATTTGATGATTTCTTTTTGTGAATCGTAATTTATGTTGCAGGAGGGGGAAAAAAGCTTGAAAAAAAAATCAAAAATCTTGAACAAAAAAAAAAAAAGAAAGAATGTGTTGCAGTCTATACAGTATAATACCATACATGTGCATTGATGTCATTGTTAGCAAAGCCTTTTATATTATTGACACTCAATCTCATTCTCTAACAACGTGTGTTTTATTCATCACGTACCAGTCTGCATACAGTATTCAGCACACTGCAGCCAGAGGTTAAGTGCACTGCAAGCCAATTTATGCTCTTGTGTACGACGAGTAATGAAAAAAAAATTATGTGCTGGAGGGCGTTCCCACAAATGCCCTGAATGGTGATCCTTGCTTTGTGTAGAAGCAGTGAATGGTACCACTCAAGGCATGGGAACAAAGGAGTCCACTCGAGAGAAACAAATCAACACGTGTTTCATGTATTTTTTGTTTAACACTGTTTTCTTTCTTCATCCTGGTTTCAGATCTGCCTCAGATTTTTCCAACTTTTTATTTTTTAGTTTCTTGGTCTGATCGCTATTCTCTCTGTTGTCATGTGTTGTACATAGGTGAAAAAAAAGAGTATTTTACAAAGCTTTTATGTAAATATACCCTAAAGGATGTGTCTTTTTTCGAAATGCAAAAGGCTTGGCTTTTTTTTTTCTTTTCTTTTTTTTTTCTGTGTGAACACTCCTCAGATGAAAAGCTGTTTTTTTTTCTTCTTCTTCTCCTTCCGTTGTGTTTTGGTCCAAAGTTCAGTGATGGTGTAATATTGCTTTTCCCAGTCATTTGCTTTCCCTTAAGAAATCCCATGCCCAAAGGCTATTTCACGGCATTTCAATGGAGGCAGTAATTACGGCATTAATGTGCCTTCTCTCTCTTTTTTTTTCTTCCTTCTTTCCCTCTGGTGGCTCAATGCCGCTGCAGCACTGTAGACCGTCAAATGGATTTTTGATCGCGACTTAGCTGCTTCTTTTCCGCCACAGAATGTGTCAAGAGATTGAATTTTATTGTGGTGCTGTGCATTCTGGGAAACGTAGTCTTAGGTTTGTGGGTTGTAGTTGACGCCACTGGACAGAAACAGATGTGTATTACTACCTAGTACAACTAGATGTCAGGTTGAGTAGAAAGTGAAGCGATGGGCTGCAGAAATCTGGTTTTAATGGCATGTAATGCATCATCACAGTGTGTGAGAGTGTGTGTGTGTGCATACATGCATGGGTGGGTGAATACACTTGTCTACATAAATCAGGTTGCATGTATGTCTGTTGAATGTATCTGCACGTACTGTAAGTCAATCTGTGCGAGCGTTTGTGCCCATTTATATTTTTCAGTCTCCCGCTTACAAATCATATAAATTAAGAAATCAATACGTTGCCCCTTCCGGGATTTATTTTGTTATAATTTATTTGTATTTATATTCAAGCTCCATGATGCATCATGCGGCTCTGCAAAAGTGATGATGACCACATGCCAAGTATGAATGTCCAAGTGCTGCGAGTGCACAAGTGTTTCTCTGTGAGAGCGGTGGGAGTCGGCGAGAGCTCTCACGCTGAGTTTCGGGGTGCGCTCTGATAGGTAAAACCTGATTATGTACTTCTCGACAGTGATTAATTCCCCAGGCTGCAGCACTCCACCCGCCCGCCACTGTTCCCTGCCTCTCAGACTCCACTGGTTTTTATCTCAGACCTCGTAGCGCTGGCTTTGTCTCCTCACAGCGAGCTCCCTTGTACCTGCATATCTCAAACGGATGGTCCTGCCATGGAGTTGGTGCCGCTGCCTGTTACGATCACTGTAAATATGGGAGCACAGTGCCTGGAGGCTATACGATTTGTACATGTTCTTTTGTATTTGAATATGAGTCTAAAACCCCCACATCCCACCCTCTACCCCTCTCCCCTCCTCTCCACCTTCGTCCTCCTTTCCCCCCCGCCGTCTCCTCCACCGTGCCTCGGTCCCTTTTCTTTCCGTCGGGGGTGTAACAGGTGTGTTTGAGCTCAGTGTACAGTAAATGTCCTCTTCGTCCCCATGGCCCCCATGTCCCCTGGACTGTCCCTGCTGAGTGTGCTTTGTGCAGGAGGTGGGAACTATTGATGTCTCTCTGTACGTACCTGTGGAACACTTGTGACTCCTATCATTTGCCGCTGTAAATAAACATGTCCTGGTAGAAGAGAGTGAGACGTTGTCATTCATGATTTTGTTATTGAAACTGAAATTTTAAAGTGTTTGCCATAGACTCTGTATCAAAGATGGAAGGTGAAGTGGAAGTCACATAAACCTGCATTCTTTCTAACAGCCAGCAGGGGGCGACTCCTCTGGTTGTCAGATTGTATGCAAGTCTATGAGAAAATGGCCCTACTTCTAACTTCATTTGTTACCTCGGTAAACATTTTCCTCCTAAGTTTATGGTCTCAATTGCTAGTTTTACATCTAGTTTAAGACCACATGATGTTCATTTTGTAAATTATGGTCCCGTTTAGTGGTAAAAAGCAAGGGGTGTTTCACCTTGTGATTGTCCTCAAGTTCTCAGTTAGATCCAGCCCTCACTCGTTATGTACAATTTCAAAAGGCAGCCAAATTCTAAACTCAAGGTTTCAAAACAAGTCCACGAAGCACTACACTACATCCGTCTTTTATATGCAGTCTAGGATTTTTACAATGAAAGAAATAGTTAATGAGCCCGTATTATGAACATTTACAGATTTAGAAGGTTTTATTTTGTCATATATTACAGAGTCCAACCGATACTAGATTTTGGGGGCTGATGCACAAACCAATTTTATGGAGTTATGAGCCACTTGGCAGGCGTTATGTGTTACACTGTGACATCGATAGGTGATGGAAGAAAAACCTGGACTTCAAACAAGGTGTTTCAGGTAGGTAAGGAGTGTTGTCTGTCGGACTTTGGGCTTTGTCAGTCTGCAGATATTTTACATTTTGCACTTGTCCATCTCTCTGCAGGAAAGGAAATGGTAATATCTCCCAAAATCTAAAACCTAATTTCTTTTTAGGTATAATCAGTGGTGTGCAAAAGTCTTCGGCAACCATTTGGTGTGTTGTTTTAGCGAGATCAAAGTGACCATACTGATTTATTTCTTAGAATATTTAGGGAAAAATAATCTGAAAACTCTTTCTACAAACTAAAGTAGCAACGCCCTTTGCACTTGACATGTCTTGAACTCTTTTGGAAGAACAACATGAGATTTACTGGACTCATATTCTGGTGTACAACACTAGATTTCATTGACACGTCAAAACTATTCTAATGATTGTTTGAGCTACTTTTTAGTTCGGCTGTTTGGTTCCAAGTTAGGTGCCAGTCCATTCTTTGGAGGTGAGCATTATATATTTGTTGAACTCATTGGAAGCTTATTCATATATAAGACCAAGTCTCTGTCACAGCATTCAAAATACCAAAGATTCAACAATTCAGCATCAGGAATCAAACTGCATGTGGAATTCAAGGAGAAATTTGAAGAATCTGGAGAGGTGAAAGACTAAAAAAGAAGTTGAAGGCCAAGAAAACTGTCAGGTGAGAAGATTTTTTAGAGTTTCTTCTTTGGGAGACCGGACGAAGTCTAGCAAAGCCTGTCATGTGGACACCTGATTGATCTTTGTACAGTCCAGAGAAGTTCGATCAGGCCTCTGTGGAAGGGTAGCAGATAGGAAACCACTTTATCAGAAGGGAAAGAGAGGAATCTTCCAGCGATGAAATGTTCTATACCTATCATCGACAATATGTGGGGAAAAAAGTGCAAGAAATGCTGCTCAGGGCTGTCAGTGAAACACTTTAAGAGCTCTGTCAGGGTTTGGAGCAGCATTTCTGCCAGTGGTATTGGAGATATTGTCCAAATTGATGGAACCCTGAATGCTTAAAACTACATACAGGAGGCAGGTTTATGGCATGACCCCAATCACACTGCTAATGCAATGAAAAGATATTTAGAGAGAAAGAGCAGATGAAACAGTAATAGTGATGGACTTTCCTCACCAGAGTCCAGATCTGAATATTGTAGAGGCTGTATGGAATCGTCTGGACAGAGAAAAAACAGACTGAAGAAGAAGAACTGTGGGAAGTGCTGAAGGAAGGGATAAAATACTAAAAGATTACCTAAGAAAATACTAAATACTAACTTTAGCCTGTAGAAACCAGTTTAGTTCGAAATTTCTTTGTGGTTTTAAAACTGTCCAGATATCTCTTGTACTTTCTTGTTGTATCTGAATAAATGTATTAAGACCTTGCAAAACAACAACCCTAATGGTGGACAAAGACTTTTGCATTATATAACATATATACACCGATCAGCCACAACATCCTGACCACTGACAGGTGAAGTGAATATCATTGATCATATTGGTACTATGTGGTGTTCTGCTGGAAAACCTTGGATTTTAACATCCCTGTTGGTGAAACTTAAGACACCCAAATAAACATTGTCCCAGAACAAGCACACTCCCTCATGCAAATGGAAATCCCAAATGTCACTGGCCTACCCCCGCAGGAAAATGCATCCCACCACATGGCAAAAACATCAACCAATCAGGAACATCTTGAGGAAAATGACAATGGCCCAAGATGTTGATTTGACCTCCAAACTTCCTAGACCCCATTCTGATCAAGCATCAACAGGATGCAATGGAAAAAGTTGGATTGACAGAGGCCCCAGAGTAGCCAAAGGATCCACTGCCAACGTCCAGGTGCCAGACCCCATAGGACACCCTGAGAGGTCCTCTTGTCCATGTCCAATGGTTCAGAGCATTTTTGACCAAATAAGGGGGACCAACACAATATTAGGCAGGTGGTCGTAATGTTATGCCTGATCAGTATATGTATAGATACATAATTAGTTTTTCTGAAATTCAATGTAAGCATACTTTTACAACCTCTGGTAAGAATTAAAACAAAAATAATAAAGGAAAAAAATAGTAAATTAAAAGTGTGTTTAACTTACTGGCTCATTATTATTGCTCTCAGAATCCAAAGTATCTAAGCTTTTAAAACAAGAGTACACACGTTATTAAAACTTGTATGCAACATATGCAATGCAAATAACATTATAATCTATAAAAATCTTTAACTGTCGAGCCCTTAAGGCGATTAAAGGATGTCCTTATACTGAGCATTTACTCAAAGTTCAAGATGAATCTGACCAACGTATACATCCGTTTGACAGTGAGAGAAAAGATTAGTCAAACAATACTGTAGGATTAAATCAGTCAGTGTTAAGATTAAACTATTATTCAATACATCTTGCTGTATTTAAAAAAAAAAAAAAGAATGACAACCTTTAAAAGAATAGTTCAACATTTATGTAAATATGCACATTAAGTTTTACACTGAGAGGCAGATAATAACATTGATACCACTAAACATGAAGCTAAAGCCAGCTGTCATTTAGTTTAGAAGAAACAGCCTCATGGCTCTGTGTCGTGGTAACAAAATTCTCTTTCTAGCACCTCAAAAAATTGTTAAATAACAAGTTATGCCACATTTAGTACAAAAAACAAAGCCAAGGTAATAATCCTCTGCTAAATGTCGACAGTACAGACATTTAATATCTTCCTTCTGTCAGCTAGAAGCCACTGAATGTTTACTAAAGTGGTTTTGTTTTCACATTTTCAGATATATGTATTTCATTTGCTTATCTTTTTTTCCACCAATACAATAAATCTGTCTAGAATTTCGCACTTTTATTTTGGATTATTTTGCTTCCTTGCATGTATCAGTTTACCCCATGAATCCATGTCTATGTACTAGAAAAAAACACAGTTAAACTGGAATAAGCAAAGTGCGACTGACCCACCAGCACATCTGCACGGCTGAAGAGGTTATTAATGACTGAACAAATCCAGACTGCCTTGACTCTGCGCCAGCCGTCACCCAGACAGACTGGGTCAGAGGCGCAAGTGTAGAAGTAAGTAGGGTGCAGGAGGAATTTGGCCTAGTTAATTGGTGCTTACACACAAAGCATCACATGTGGATGTTGTGAAAGATTAAAGCCACCCTGGAGGCTCATTTGTGTGGAATAGTTTGCTGCTATTTGCCGGCTGAGAGAAGGAAATGCATGGTGGAAATTAAAGTATCTTAATAATAGATGAAATATTTCAAAATAAAACACTTTTTAGCAGAACATTTCTGCTCTTGAACCCAGAAAACTACATTTCTGATTTTGCGTATAGTGCAAAGTGTACCTGCCGCACAGAAACTCAGCATCTGCTTCATATTTCCTGTGATTTAGATGTGATCTTTGCATGTTGGACACAGAAACTAAGAGCTTAGTGTTGCAGTTTGTGCAGCAGGATGTTCACCAGAAGAATCACCTCCAAGCTGCAGCATCAGCAAACATCCATCCCACCATGTCTGTTTTGTGTTGACCTAAAGCTGGAGGGAGAATTCTCCTCCAGGGATCAATAAAGCATTATATCACATTAAAGTCGTGTTTGCTGTAGATGCAGACTGAAGCTTCATCTCTGGTCATCAGTCTGCTGTGCTCGGAGGCTCTTCCCTCCACATGGTGGCGTGTTTTCACTACAACCAGCCCAGTGGAGGTTTTAAATCAGCCCTGATGATTGACGCTGGCAGCCGGTGGATCCTGATGCCAGACAGTGATTCCCGGTGGCTGATGCACACGGTCAGTCTTCACTACCGGACGATTATCATCAGAGGAGAAGTGCAGATTGAGGAGCCGAGGTTCCAGGAGGGAGACATCCTGGAGGCTATTTGTCACATGAATTGTCAGGGGTCATAAATGACACACAGAGACACAGTGGTGAAATAAGAATAAATGGTCCGTGTGCAGATATGCTCGGCCTGCCTGTGGTGGTGCCTTCGGTCCCACACTTTGCCACTATATCACCGTCGTCGTCGCTGAGGGACCTTTGTGCATCATGTTGTGATTGTGTGAGTTTGAGTTCTCCACGGATGATGAGAAACGTATGACTGCTGCAGTAATGTGAAAAAGATCTTGCTCCAAGGCTGCCAGCTGCTGAATAAAAATCTCTGTCTAGGTTTCGAACAGGACTGATGTGTATCTGGTTACATGTAACAAATGTTTAATTTACACTGTAAAACAAATGCCAAGAATCTGGCAGCTAAAACACCAAACACATACAGTAAAATAATTAAAAATAACCATCTCATTAAAATACAGTAATACAGTGCATTCTCTAGCCCTAATTTAACATGAGATTGCGTGCATCTTTTGTTTTTGGCTTTTCTAAGGTTTAATGAAGCATATTTACATGCATAAACACAATGAAAGTACTTGTAATATACACATAGCTAGATAGCTATAATAATAAAAACTGTATTCTGACAGATCACCATGGCTTATAGATATAAAACACATACATTCAACATTTTTGTTCTCTTATTATACAAGATATCTGTCATTTAAACAACAAATCTATGCAAAATTACAGAATCAGTGCTTCTTTTTCTGTTACTGGTCACTAATTGTACCTAATTTTAGAAATATATTTACAGTATTTACCTTAAATTCATTGGTTTCATCTATTAAATAAAATAGAAAATGTCTGCAAGTGTATTTTAATACTCTTTTTATGTTAAATTGGATACCTCACCACCCACCTACTCATTTTTACTGGGTAAATAACCCAATGAGCTGCATTCCCCTTGGACAGAAAATGTATTTAAGAGATGGAAAGCAAGATAAATTTCTCGTCGTTTGGAAACCATTTATCTCTCACTTCTCCTCTCTGTTTGTTATTGGCCTCGTAAATCTTCATTCTTACAATCTGGAGACCAAAAACAAAGCTAATAAAGAAAAACAGTCTTTTTATGTCAAGATTTCATTTTCTTTAAAAAAAAATGAAAATTTCATACTTATTCACAGTTACATGTTTTAATAGCACTTTATATTAAATGTGTAAATTCACTGTTTATTTTTGCAGTTGAAAATTTTGAAAAAAAGGCTGTCAAATTAAATGAAAAATATCCATTAAATTACAGATTTTTTACAGTGTACCTCAGAATAAAGACCGACTCTGTCCAAAGATAACAAAAAATACCATCTTCTAGCATCACAAAGGCTCATAAATTAAGTTTTGTTGTTGTTGTTGTTGTTGTTGTTAGTGTTTGTTTTTGTTTGTTTTTTTTGTATGTGTGTGCATTATGTTTAATTTGCACAAAAAAACAATGTGCAAAATATAGACATTTTGCAGTTTTGTTGCCACCGTGAAGTTACTCCAGGTGTTTGTATCAAAAGTGTTAATAAATATAAAACAGTGGAGGCTGTCTGAGGTCCCTGTCATCCTTTATAAATTGTTTAGTCGCCCTGCACTGGGATTCCTCTCTAAACACAGTTAATTGAAAAGAGTGACTGCTGATGCCGGAGCACCAATGTGTTCTGTGATTGAATCGTGTCTTTGCCCCAGAAAGAGACATCAGAAGAAAGGAAATAGAAATGAAGTAAACTGAAGAAAACAAGGCGACCACAGCTATCAAAGTTTAACAATGGTTTGATCAGCAGTTGTTAGAATGAAGGCAAGGAGTCGAGCCTGAAGCAAATTAGCATTGTAAAAAAATTAATCAGTATCATAAATTAATCATTGCAATAAATGAATTAGCATCATAGCTACAATGTCAAAACATAATGAACCACATGACCCTCAGTTTCAGAAAGAGCCACAGAGATTTGAGCATCAGCAGGTCCTTCATCTGTTATTGGGGAAGTGATACGAGGTGAGCTCATCTAAAGTCATTACAAGCAGTCATTTGGCTTGTTTGGTGTCAGTGGATTCATTGCAATCTCATGATTTATAAGATACCATCAAGCAGCAACCTAAGAAGCTGAAAAATGAAGCCAAAAACTGCAGTTCCTCGTATGACCACTTGAGGCTGGGTGCAGAAGTGAGTCAATCCTAATAGACCTCCATGTTAAAATGCCAAACTTTACAGCAGAAATAAACATGTGTACAGCCTAGTACAAAAAGCAGCTTTGGTCTCTATAGCATATTTCCCAATTCAAGAAAACTGTATGGGGTGTGAAACTTTATATAACTCATCTGTTTAAATTGTATTAAGGCTTAAAGTTCTGCATAATTAAGGGTGTGGCTGCTTTGAGTTACAAGTAGGTTCCGTCAATTCATCTGAATTTACCCTCAATGGATACCTCACTGGTTTCAATAGCTTTGAAACGGAGTCTGCAACACCTTTCAAAAGACTATTAATGTTAATACCAGATGATCATTGTCAGAGGGTAAAAGTAGACTAAGAAATGAGGAGGAGAATAATTAAAACTTTTAAATCATGGCATTTAATGAGGCAGAATCTAATTAAAATGTACGTCATGGCTCTGTTTTTCAGTTTTACAAAGTTAAATTATGTTAGAAATAGGCCTATCAGTCGGTTACAGTTTAATTTTTGGCCTTTTGAAACAACACAAATTGATTTAAAAAAAAATCAGCTTACTTTTTCTTTTTTTTTCAGTGCGTTACTGTTACTGATGCATTATGGACAGACTGTGTTCTTTTTTTTGTTTGAATAGTGTATAAAAAGCAGAGTCTCATAATTAAAGTCAGTGCAGTATATTGTAAGCGGGTTGAGAGGCTGTGTCAGTCCTATATGTTCCACTCGCTGATACTGTTCAAACTAATATCTGCATGTTGCCTAGATTGAAGGCAGTGAACCAGAACAGCTTGGAGCGTATATTTTACATAAGATAAATGAATCAGCCTCATAGCAGAAATCTCATATATAACATTATCTGTCAATATTAGCCAGCAAATCCTACCATCCTGAACCACATGGCCCTCAGAGAGCCTCGGAGAGCGAAGCAGCAGCAGGTTCCTCATCATCCACTGATGAAATTACTGAGACAAGGTGAGCTTATATAGTAGCAAATACGAGAAAGCTCATCCATTGCAAAACATTTGGAGCAGCTTCTCCATCTTAATAACCAACACAGATTTATGTGTAGCTGCAGTTGATGGCTTATTATTCGTAGAAAGTGTTTAAAAAGATGTGTGACAGACATGAGTCAAGAGAATAAGGGGTCCACAGAGGCTGATAATGCACAAGGCCGAGAGTTTTTATGCTTATATACACCGATCGGGCATAACATTATGACCACCTGCCTAATGTTGTGTTGGTCCCCCTTATGTGGTCAAAAATGCTCTGAACCATTGGGCATGGACAAGAGGACCTCTCAGGGTGTCCTATGGGGTCTGGCACCAGGACACTGGCAGTGGATCCTTTGGGTACTCTGGCTTGTGCAGTGGGGCCTCTGTCAATCAAACTTGTTCCACTGCATCCTGTTGATGTTTGATCAGAATGGGGTCTAGGAAGTTTAGAGGTCAAATCAACATCTTG
>OMNN01083586.1:0-21764 GCA_900302755.1 Chromis chromis | reverse complement strand
TTGCTTTTCTACAAGGCTCTGTGATTTTCGTGTCATCTAATTTTTTTTTTTGTTTTCTGCGCGATATCTGGCAAAAGAATTTCCTTCGGCATTATTAAAGCTTTTATCTTATCAGATTCGTCAGTTTCATTTCATAAAATATAAAAACAATTTAATATACATACAAACGTTCTCCGATCTAGAATGAAAGGGAGCAGAAAGAAGACTAATCTTATTTTATCTGCCCCTTTATCTCCAGAAATCAATTTACAAAGAACGTACTCTAAAAACAAAAACAAAATAAAACAATAATATGTAACAAAAACATAATATAATAAAATAAAATAGCTGCCGGCCAACACTGACAGTTACATACCCTTTTAGTTCCCAAGTTACAATTCAGTTAATGCTATTCCCAACAACAAAAATGACAATGGTATGACAATCAGACATAACTAACATATTTCATTATATTTCCTTAACATACTGGCTTTAATTATTCTTTTAAATGTGATCTTAAATGGAACTGCTCTTGTTTTAAAATGTTTATACAGGTTTTACTGCTTTTTTGTTGTTGTTGTTGCCATATTCACTTGTATATTGTTTTTATTATTATCATTATTATTATGCCTTTATATTGTTAATGCACCTTAATATGACAGCTATTTAAAAATCTCATCATGCTCCATGTTTGATGACGATAAAGCATTCTATTCTATTCTATTCTATTCTATTCTATTCTATTCTAATCTATTCTATTCTATTCTATTCTATTCTATTCTATGACCCATTTTCTTTCAAATCTGTTTTCAATATGTCACAATATTGACTTTTAATCAAAAATAATGATATAAGAAGTCTATTTTTCCCCAAAAGTCTAAATTATTAAATCATTTGGCCTATTATTAGTTAGATTTTGTTGATAATCATAAATTATTATTTTCCCAAGTAATCTGTAAAATAAGAAAAACAAATGTAATGGAGTAAGTGTACTTGATTTCCCTCCACCACTGTCACCACACTGTTCTGTGATGATGGGGGCTGTCTAGGCGTTGTGCCAAACACAGCTGGCCTCTAACCAAACACCCAGTCAGGCAGCTTTCCAGAAAAACTCCGACGTGACCTTCAAATGAGATAATAATGACAGTATGATTGAACTGGAGCACTGCCATCTTCTTCCTCTTAACTCAGTGTTTCTGCAGTTGGTCTGAAGCTCACTGTGTTTGTTTGACTGGCAGCTCTGGTGGAAACAGCTGAAGAACAAGTCTGCTTTCTGCAGAGAGAGAGTCCTGCTGCTGTGAAACATCTGCCGCCGATCATCCACGTTTCATTGGTGACTTTAAACACTACCTTTATTTTACTGCAGTGTGATGTCTGGATGTGACACTGATGTGACTCCATGCTGGGATGTGCTCTGTTGCCTGTGCCTGCTATACTGGTTACCTGCTCAGCTTTGGTTTGGTTTGGCTAAAACGTTCATTAAACCAGATGAAGAGAGGAAAAGAGAAAGAAAAGCAGGCAATCACACAGCTGAATGTTCAGTGAATGTTCACTTTGGTGTTTGGTCAGAAGGACGAGTTCCTCCTTATCTATTGGTGAATCCCAGTTTGCTGACTTGTGAATGTGTACCCTAGATCATACTCTCAGCCACTGCAAAACTGTTCACGAGCTTCGATAAATAAAAAATGAAATATTTTATTTATGTTTGTTACATTTTAAAGATGTATTATTTTCGGTCATGTCTACATTTATATATTTTCCAATTTCATCTTCTTTTTGATTTTGCTCTGAATGATCTGTCTTATCAGAGTTTGAATGAGTGTCTAAGTGGAAAGGAGTTTGACTTCCAGTGAAATGAAAATGTGACTGTCTGACTGTATTAACATGTTGCAGCTGATGGGTCCAAAGTGTAGGCATAAGTACAGGGTCAGTTAGGTCAGGTGTTTGTGGTACCAAAGCAGTGGTCAGGATGAAAGCAGAGACTGAAAACAATACAAACATAAATCCAATAAGATGTGTTTTGGCTCCTTTTGCAGGTCTTAAGATGCACTCAGCGGTGAGAAGCTGCTCAGTAAGTTTCACTGCTTTTGGGAAACACATCTTAATCTTAAGAAGGTTTGTAAAAAGGATTTCACTATTATCTGAGCCTGACCCCAAACTAAAGAAAGCTCATCTTGATTTCAGAGGCAACTCAATTATGATATAGTGTTATTAAGAGGGATTCAGGGACCCTGACCTCTATTTATTTTTTTGTATTATTTCCATTTTTTAAATTTAGATATTTTTATGTCTCTTCCTATTGGCAGTTTTTTTTTATAGTAGATTTAATGCTGTACTGTCTGCTGGTTCTTAATGTGTCTCTGTTGTCCTCACTTGCTGTGAACTGGCTGTTGAGGGATCGGGGTACGAGGGTACGTATTTGATTGGTTAATTAAGAATGCTTTTGGGAAACAGGGATCTGTTTTTTCTTTATCAGGAACTGAATCAATCTGCAAGGTAGAGCTGAAGTGATAAACTGATTGATCAATAAAGCCTTAACTGATAGGAAACTTACTCACTGCAATAGAAACTGCAGGCTGACTTTCTGCTCAGCTTCTCACTTCTTCAAGTTGTAGTATCTTCCTTTGTGTTTAGCGACATGCTATATATTATCATGCACAGCAACTCCTGCTCTTACTAGGAATATCAGAATGATAGGTGAAAGAGCTTCATTCTTCTTGTGGTGGCTGTGGCTCAGTTGGTGGAGCGGGTTGTCCTCTAATGTTAAGGTTGCAGGTCTGATACCAGGCTCCTCCTGTACATGTGCTTCACTGTAGCATCTCTAGTGGCTGCAGCAGCTTTTAGCAGTCACAGTGCTGAAACACAGTGCTTTACTGATCCCCTTGGGTTCCTTCCTTCTCTGCATTCATCCTATTCAAAGTTAACCTTAACTATACATACTAGGAGCAGTGGGCTGCCACGGTGCAGCACCCGGGGAGCAGTCAGGGGTTAAGGGCCTTACTCAAGGGCCCACAGTGGTGGTGACTGGGACAAGCAGTCACCCCCAATCCGAGGGCTCGAACCAGCAACCCACCGGTTACAAATTTGCTTCACAAAACACTAGGCCTGCCCCACATACAGTTTCTCCAGGAATTGCCTATTCAGTTGCACAAACTGATTTGCAGTCAAAAGCAACTTCATTTGGTTACTCACATTTTTCTATTTTGCATGTTTGAGTTTGTTCTTGTTACACACCACACATCATTCAGCTCTCCCCTGCAGGCCCCAGTGTTTGTAAGACTGTGCTGTTGTGCTAAGTCTGTAAAAAAGAATTAACCAAACGTGAACATGAGTGTACAGTCATGAGTGAACACATTCCTAGTTTTATACTACACCCATCATCTGTGGTTACAGTTCCAAAACCACACAGTCAGAGTGTTTTCTCTGGAACGAACCGGACGAAGCAGAACAAAATGCCTTTAGTGGAACTTTTTAGTTTTTATTGGTGGTGAATTTATCAAACACAGATTCATACACTTCTTAACATTTTCTCTCTGAAATCCTCTTCAAAGTTAATTAAGTAAATGTATTTTGAAGTTGTATTTTTCCTGCTCATGCAGTGCAGGCAAAGAAAATGTCCTGATGACCTCTGACCCCTCAAGTTCTTTAGCCAATCAGATAAATGCATTCTTTACAACAGGACTTTATAAGAATCCAATATGAAAATATACAAAAACATATTTTTTTGTCTTTCAAAGAATAGAATATGCAGACATTTGGATGTAGAAAAACATTTTCTTCTCAGAGACACTGTAAACCAGAGACAGCAGGGAGGTGTCCCCCTCACTCACAAAACCACCAGCACAACTTTTTTCCTTCTTTAACTTTCCTTACGCCATTAAAAATTGATTCCATCCACACAGAAATCAATGAAGAAAAATATGGAGAGCCAGACAACCCCCTGAACCATTACTTGCCAACAGAACCAGGACGGACAAGACTACAGGGACCAGAATGCATTGTGATGCAAGCAGGAACAGAAAAAGGGGGGAAAAACAACAACAACAGCAACGACAACAACAACAACAACAAACAGATTGATTCCTTCATTACACTGCTAATGAATTCATATCTTATATGAATTTTCTCTTGCATTTTTTAAAACATAACAAAACGGCACGAACATAAAATAAAAAACTTGAATTTTCATTCTTTTCGTACCGACATGGAAACATTGACGCCGGTTTGTTTCCGTCGTTCTCCACAGGAGTCCAAGTGCTACATCATCCATCTGTCCTCCGTCACAGTGCTTTCAGTATATATACTGCATTTCCCAGCATGCCCCTGCTCGTCCACTCACAAGGACACACTCTCCCTCCATCACAGAGATGGAGGGATAGCATGAAGAGATGAAGAGAACAAAAAAAAAGTGTGGGATTTGATGAAAAGCTTCACCTTGACCACACAGTGTCGCTGTTTGTCAGTCATTATAAATTCAGCACCAGTGGGGGGAAAAGGCCATTTTTGATTGGTTTGTATTTTGCGCAGAACATTCGTTTTTATTCTTACAACAAATAACACAATACAAAAAAGAAAAAAAAAGAGACTCCTCCCCTTCAAGTGACCCCACCCCTATTTTCAAAGTAGGCGGGGTCAAGATGACCCCTAGCTGCTGTATGACTTTACCCGCCCCTAAAGAAGCATCCAATAGAAAAGTTTAACAAGAGTCTTTGGCAGATTTAAAGAAACAAAAGGATGAACCGAAGAGAGAAGTGTGTGTACTGCTCCAGGGATGGAGGTGGACGAGAGAGAGATTGCTCCTCTCCTCTGATTAGGATTTTTGTTTTCCACACTGATGATGAAGATTATAGTCACAGAAATCAGCCACAACATCCACAAGTATCAAAGTGACACAATGATTTCAAACTGTGAAACAGGGAAATATTCAGATTCCAAAAGCTGGGATTTTAGTAATTCATCCATCTTTTAACTACACCTGCTTTATCCTTGCAGGAGGCTGAGATGATCCCAGCTGACACCGGCTCAGTCAGTCTGTCACAGGGCACAAGTTTTTACTCTGTGCACACAAGATAAGATTTATAAAATGAATGCCTGTATGTCTGAAGCAGTTTAAAGTATCACTCTGGACTCTACAAAACTGAAGAGAGGATGTTTATGAGTACTTTTTGACCAAATGATTAACTGATTAATTAAACAAACTGACCAGTGACATCCCAGTCAGATGTGCGTTCATCTGTTTAGCTTTGTTTGCCTCATAGATTCACTCTGATTTCTCTACATGGCCGCTGCAGCTTGTTTCTGTGACTGTCATCAGTGAAGAGGTCTGAGAGATAAAATGGATGTTTCCAGGACTAACTGGGTTGATACGAGTCACTGCAGAGCTGCTGTGAATGCTGCTGGGATCATCGGAGGAAGTCTGCCCGTCTGTGCTGGTGTTCATGCAGACCGGATCATGTTCTGTCTGTTGATGAAGAAGTCCAGAGCTGTGCTGAACGCTGACGATGGAATACTGGAGATGAGAATCGTCCTGATGAGTTCAGTCTTTGTTTTATTCAGCTGATGTAACAGCATCCTTTATCTACAGCCTCCCAGAGAAACAGACTGCAGCATCTTTAAGTTCCACTGACTGCCATGTTTCAGATGCACAAGTCTGCACAGGAGACCATCATGGCAGTCTTTGTTTTTGACCTCCTTCAGTGTGTGTAAAGATGCTTGGATTTGAATCACTGTCACACAGTGATCATTTCTCTGATTGACACTTACTCTTATTTGTCAAATATTTCCTGATTTAAATCATTATTCTGTGTCATATTCAAAGACCACATCAGTGTTTTAGCAAGATTCAGCTGCTTAACTCCACATTATCCCAGTTAAAGTCCTGAAACGTGATTCTTTTCATGGCTTTGCGACAAGATAATAATCTGTTTGTACAATATCTTGTACAAAATATTAAATACAAGATAGAAGAGGTGCAAAAAAAGATGTGCATACAGCTCTTGGAAAAAAATGCATTATCTTGTTTGCATAAGATTAAGAAAAGTTCGGTCTTTGGGACTGCAGGTGTTCTGTATGCACTTCAACGTCTGCATTTACTGTTGTCATTATTGCGGCAGGATAAAGCAGGCTGTGTGTAAATTGATTGGAGAATAACTTCAGACCTGATGTTCACCTGATGTTCAAGAGTTTGCTGAATGATTTTCATTCTGTGTTAACATGAATGAAAATAAACAGCTGCCTGGAACACTAGAAAAAATTCATTAAAATTAGTTTGTTGTATTTATATTTTTCAATGGGTGCTGTATTGTTCAGTTACATTTCTTAAAAATGAGCTGCTCTCTGGCTGTAAATTACAACATGTTCAACCTGCTTGTTGTATTCCATGTCTTAAGAGGAAAAATACTAAATATTCTACCAGGTTGGTAAAAAATAGTTCATGAACTGACGTCAGTGTCTGTTGGTTTCTGAAGTGGATACTTTAAACGGCTGTACATTATAAATCTTCCACAGATGGGCCTGTAAAATAAATGGTTGTTTCTATCTGATCAACTCTTACTGAAATATTTTTCACTTACCGACTACATCATTTTCTATGTTTTAATTGAACAATACACTGAGGTCATTAAAAAAGGTAGTTTAAACAGCCACAATTTCATTCAAATCTGACACAAGGTTTTAGACAAGATATTACATCAGAATCTTGTATGTAGAAGTTATCTTGTTCTTCGTTTGTACAAAGCCACAAAGGAGGAAAAGACTATAGTTTTGTGAGAGCAGAAAAAAGTTTGTTTGCTATGCATCTATGCAATTCCTTCAGTCAGAGAGTTCTACATGCAATATAACTACAAATCTACAATGACCTTTTAACAGCTAAAACATGTTAAACCACTGGCATGGTCTTTAGGTTCGGCTCAAACTAAGAAAGAATTTGTAGAAAAATGCTTTTATACTAGGAAAAGTTTAGTTTTGGCATCAGACCTGAATCTCGGCGCATCATTTCAGCAACAGAATAAAAAAAAAAAAAACAGAAAACAAAAACAAATTATCAAACAATCTCTGGCACTCAAAAGGCAGTAAATCATCCTTAGAGTCTTTAAAATGTAGAATTAGGCAATATATTCCATGTATCAGAAACCAGAAACTCTAACAGGGCAGTCAATGAAGTCTCAACTTGTTGATCTGTAACACAGTTTTGACATTTGAACAGAAACATCATCACAGAGCAGAGATGATCCCAGGAACTCCATGTGGAGTCGATACGCAGCTCCAAGCTCCTCCCACCACAAACCTCAGCCTCCTCTGATTGGTGGAGCTGCTGAGTGGCGTTCTAGTGAAGGCTGGAGGTGCTGGATTAGTCTCCTGCCTCAGGTTGTCCTCAGAGCAGCGGGAGGAGGACGGAGCTCGGCCCAACTGGAAGAAGTAGTACAAGAAGAGGAGGAGGTGCTATGAGGAGGCGAGAAGGAGGATAAGGAGGAGGGTAAGCAACATGGCAGAGGGCAGAATGAGGCTGCAGCCGCCCGTGGTGTCGTCTGTCAGGAAGGGCTCAGGAGACTCGTACACAGAGTCATCTGAAAGAGATGTCAGATTGGGATGGCATTAATCAATAGGAACTGTAAAAACAGGGAGAAATAACTTCATTTACGTTTATTCATTGGAACTGAAGTCATTAAACACTCAATAGGTGGCCAGCAGAAGATACTTGGTTTACAAGTTATGGCACTCTGTTCTATACATGTGCAGTGGGTCGGCATCATTCTGCACGTACACATTAGAGCATGTAAATGGTAAATGGTCTGCACTTATATAGCGCCTTTCTACCTTAGTGGTACTCAAAGCGCTTTACAATGTGTTTCACATTCACCCATTCACACACCAATGGTGACAGACTTTCATGCAAGGTGCCTGCCTGCCATTGGGAGCAACTTGGGGTTCAGTGTCTTGCCCAAGGACACTTCACTGCGGAGGGGCTGGAGATCGAACCGGCAACCTTGCGATGAGTGGACAACCCGCTCTACCGCCTGAGCCACAGCTGCCCTTGCATGTGCACTATTGTCCTTGCAGAGTAGTCGCCATGCAGACAGAAAGTTTGGGCTGCATGTTGACCTCCACGGAGGTGTCCACTCAGACTGTCACAAACTTGAGCAGACGACAAAATTTACATAATGCAGACCTTTTGTACTCGCGAATTCAGAAAACATAACGCAGTTTCCATGTGGTGAAATGTGGTTTGACATTCTGCTCATCCACCTTCGTAGGTCCTGTCTGTACAACCGCATGCACTGATAAAAACACATAGCTTTACACTCCTATTGTTTTATTTATTTATAATTTATCCTTTATTAATCCCCTTGGGGAAATTCACTCTCTGCATTTTACCCATCCTACTATACATACTAGGAGCAGTGGGCTGCCGTTTTTTTACAGCACCCGGGGAGTAGTCAGGGGTTAAGGGCCTTGCTCAAGGGCCCAACAGTGGCCGCAGTGGGATTCGATCCTCTGACCTTCTGATCAGTAGTCAGGGGCTTAAGCTGTTGCACCACCACTACCCCTTAATTTAATTTCCTTGTTCCAGAAAGAGTAGTGTAAATCCTCTGAGGTATTCTGGGAACATAATATGTCCAGTTTTTGGGTTCTCTCCTACACAGTAACATTTTGTTTTTCACAGGTTGACATTTCCAGAACCGATAGCGTCTGCAGATAATCCACCTGCACATCTGTGAACACCTTTTCTTCCCTCTCAGCAGCACACAGCGTCAAGTCCCCAAGTCCTCTGTTTCAGTAACAAATCAGCTTTCATCAGCACAGGTGTCGATGAAGGCTGATTTTTCTTAGGAAGGTGGAGGATTTCCTGCCAGTGACGGCGTTAATGTGTTAATGCGGCTTTCTGCTGCGACACTTGAATTCTCAGAAACTCCTTTAAAACTGTGAGAAGGAACCGTTTAACGCCTTCACTGTGACAGCTGGGAGTCTTCACACTCTCCCTGCTTCAAACTGACATTTACAGTTTTATATGATGGAGGAAGGATTAATTAAGAATTCAGAGATATTTCATCTGAGCCTGACTCATCACTGACTGTTGATGCTTCTATTTCTCTAAAGATCACTTTTAAAAAAAAGCTTCATATAAACACCCAACTCTGAATAAACTGTAAATGTAAAGCATATAGAAGATAGCTCATAGAGACAAACTGTTGTGAGCTTCAAAGTGAAAGTGACTTCCGTTGGAGAATATTTACATGAATAATTAAGCGAAGCAAGTAGTTATGTGGTAGCAGTTCCATCTCAAGGACATCATTTACAGTGGCTAATGGTGACTTTTAAAGTTCCACTACGATTTTCCAATTAAAGTCTCTGATCACTGTCCTCTACCAGCCCAGCTCACACGAGGAAAAAAATGTTAATTCACTCAACTGAGGCTACTTCAGTGTTTTCAAAGAAACAAGCTGTAATTCTGTGTCGTAGACTACATACTGTATGTGCTTGCCTATATTATTGGTCTCAGGTGCTTGCAGCCTGGCGGGGAGCTCTGCAGACACTACCGAGGGCTTGAAAAAACACATCACCAACTATGCTTTTTATTAAAAAAGATTATTGAATCTATTTTGTTACGTACTGTTAAATGTTTACTATGAGTGCGACATGGTGCAGTGGGAGCACTTTGGCCTCACAGCTTGAAGTTCAGGGGTTCACGTCCCGGCCTGGGGTTTTTCTGTGTGGAGTGTGTGTGTGTGTGTGTGTGTGATTTCTCTGTGCCTGCATGGGTGTCATTTGATATTTAGTACTTGCTGATACCAAGGCCATATCCAATAGCCTTTTCCTAGATAACTCACACGTCAAGCACACTAAAGGTATTAACATTAATCCAATGCATATGCTTGACATATGCATTGGATTACATATAGCTCTATGCACTGAGAAAAAAAAAATCTGCATCTGAGCTGTTCCTTACGGAAGCGTTTTAGGGCCAGTCATGAGAAGAAAAAATTATAGGAGGTAGATTTTTTTTCATCATGCACTTCGAAAATAAAGTCGAAATAAAATGTTGAGAATAAAGTAGAAATGTCTCCTCTGGTCCAGATTCTGACTTCTGGCATCAATAAGTCATTAGTGATACGCTGTCAAAACATAAACGATGTCTCTTTCCCATCATTGTAAGGTAGACAATGTGCTATGAGTCCAGTTTTATCAAAAGTAGCTGTCTTTGAAGCTGCAGAAATAACATCAGTGTCTATGTGCAGCCGGCTGTGAGACGAGTGGACAGGGACCGTCTGCAAATTGCAAAACCGCTACAACAGCGAAGAGAGACACTACACAGATATTCAATAACTTCACTCTTATACACTGTCTAAGAGTGAAGTTATTGAATATCTGAGACTTTATTCTCGACATTTCAACTTTTTTCTCGAAGTGCATGATGAAAAAAAAATCTACCTCCTATTATATTTTCTTCTCATGAGTGGCCCTAAAACGCTTCCGTAGTTCCTCAATGTTATGCAGGTATTTAGGAACCTTGTTGTGTGTGAGTTGTGTGGACGAGGTAGGGTGTACTATGCTCCAAAAGCTCTAAAAGATGTTTTTTTTAAATAATTCTCTACATGCATTTCTAAAAATGTATTGTAGATTAGCTGTAGTACCTGGTTCTTTCACCAGTCTCCTACTGTTTATTGGTGCAGCGACCCACGGAGGTGGTCCCTCAGACTATGGGCAGTTCTGTGTTGGCAAGCAGAGAGCATTGTGGGGGCTCTTCTATCTATCTATCAATGGGCCACAATGAAAAAGACTTCTGTGACGCTTAATGGTCTCTGGCCAGAGCTCATGTCATCCAGACAAGTCGAGACCAAATAGGACAGCGTTACTTTATCCCAGTGGAATATGTAACACAAGTGATATCAGCACAGGGTAAATGTCCACTGTGCAGTTTGTGTTATCAACTAATCGATTCATGATTAACAAAAATGGCAATGTTCCGTAATGTCCTCCCTTTACAACAGCTGTGGTACAGTGGATGTGAACAAAAAATTGGGCGTTAATATCGGATCGGGACTTCACTAATTCGGACTATAAACTCATAAAATGATTACTTATCGCACTTAAAAGGGACCAAACGACCAAATCTGCAGCACCAGCAACTTGGTGGAACATGCAGTCCCATTATCCTGGCTTGTCATCGGGGTCAGATCTTGAGTCTCAGACAGAGCATTGTCCAGCAATGTAGGGACCCCAGTTGTCAAAGAGAGAGATAAAATCAATCTCTTCTACTTCTTTTAAGACTGTGTGGCTGGACGTAAAAAAATGACTGGCTTTAATTGTTAGTTAGCAGATGAGCAAGACTGAGTTGTCTCAGAATGAAAACCAAGGTCAGCAGGGGTCCTTTGTTCTTAATCAGCTGTTCTGCAGAGAAGGGTATCCCTCTGTGCCTGTCTTTTTAGGTACGCTAAGAGAGGACAAAGTAGCTGCATCATGGCTTTTATTGATAATGGATCACTGTTTGACAGTACTGATCAGTACTACTGAGTTCATGCATTGAACTCACATAGAGGTTTGATAAATGGAGGGTTGTTTCAATGATTTGAACATCAGTAGCAAAAGTAACTCACTGGTTGGTTTGACGTAGATTTTGAGCTTCAGACAGGGTTTCCCAGCCAGGTTTGGATGTGGAGACGCTGAGAAACACAGAGCAGAGAGGTAAGGAACATTTACTTATACAGCAACAAGCTGCAAGACAAAAACACATTGAGGTGAGATATACAAGTAACATGAGGCAATCCAAATATGCACAAAAACAGGGTTTAAGAAGATTAAAATAAAATATGAGATAAGACATACAAGATATAAAAAATATCCCCAGCTGTAATTTAATTAAAGGCAGCAGCAAACATGTTGCTTCTCCAGATTTAGTCTGAACTCGGGGGCAGTGAGGAGATTCTCACAGATAACCTGAGAGGTCATGTATTTGATGTTATATTTGTAAAAATAAATGTACAGCACTGATAAATGTAATGAAGGAGTTGATGATTAGAGGCAGACTGTGGCTAGAAACTGGTGTATTTTTCTTCAGTCTGCTTTGTTGAAGGCCTCCTCAAGACGCTGAGCTGTGGATACCTACCATGTTCAGGGCATTAGTTGGTTGGCAACATCTGTCAGCTTATTACGTGTTTTAGGTTGGACAAGTCTTTAAAGCTGAACTTAATTTGAATGAATACAACTTTTTTTTTTTTACGTTGTTCAACCTCTACTCCAGTTTCACAGTTTTTCTTCTGTTCTACTGTTTGGCTCAGAGAGTAGTAGCTGTGACCTGCACAGGGCGTGTCATTCCTGGGTCTGCTCTGAACAACACACACACACACACACACACACACACACACACACACACACACACACAGCCATTAAGTGTCATTTAAAACAAACTGCCTGTGTGTCTGTGTCTCTGCGGGACGCCTTTCAGTCCAAATGAGCCACAATTTAGGAAATGTTTTCCAGGTTGGAGGACAAATTATGTCTAGACAGAAACACACAGATACAGACAGCTTGTGTTTCTGTGGGTTTAAAACCTTCTTTCACTTCAGCAACATGTTGTCTCATCTCTGCTGATAAACCTGCTCAGCACATTAAATCAGATATATATTATTATTATAATATTTGTGCCTGTTGAGGATGATATTGAGGATCATTGTTTCAGATCAGGTGACAGGGGGTATTACTTGTCATGATTTGGCTGAGAGAGATGACAGACTACACGTTGGTCCCTGACCAATCATAGCTTGCCGTATTTTACGATCTGTGTGATGTCATTAGGAAGATGGAGCCATGCGTATCAGGATTGGAAATGTTTTACTGTTCATCACAGGAGGAATTTCAGTTATAAACCCCAGTCATAGCTGGAACCAGTCTGTTGTAAAGGTAAAGGTCACAACAATGCACCAACACAACTGACAACACATACACCTCCCTTGTGTGGTCTATAGTCTGCTTTCATGTCCTTTTAGGCCACTAAAATAAAAAAAAATGAAGTGAACACAACCCGGGACAGCTGGTTGTGAAAGCTTTACTCAAAATCTGAACTTTACTACATCTCCTTAATACATAACGTTGCCCAGTCAGTGTCTGCTGATAATAACTTTCATTTCATATAACACTGAGTAGCTGAAATGTATTTCTTCAAAACAGGATGGAGAATCCTGTGATGATTGACCAAACATCTGGGAGTTTATTTTGCTTCTTGGCGTTTGAAATTAAAATTACAAAGACCAGCCACCACAGGTGAAGTGGATAATGCTGATCACCTCATTACAATGGAGTGGGTGGGATGTTTAACACAGACAGTCAACACTCAGTTCTTAAAGCTCATGTGTTCTAAACAGGAAAAATGGGAAGCATGACGATCTAAGAAAGTTTGACTTGGGGAAAACTCAATATCAGTGTCCTACATGTAGACTTCATGGCAGATCTGTTCAGATGTAGCACTACTTGGTAAGGCTCAGCAGTGTATCACAGTATACAGTATGCAGTACTCACAGATGTAGTAGTACTCATGTCCTGGCCTGAACTCAAAGCCCAGGCTGAAGGGCGTGAACAGCTGGAACTTCTCCGAGAACTTGAGCGGTCCGTTGGGGCTCTGTGGTCGGTTACACTCCCAGCGTTTGAAGCCCTTCCTGTGGTGGTCGCAGGTCATGTATCCATCGTAGTTCACCATGTACAACACGTAGTGCTCCATGCGCTCTGCCAACCCCGGCCCCTCGTAGTGAGGACAGTAGATGTCCAGGTAGTCGTTGATTGCCACCTCCACCGTGTACTCGCCCCGAAAAAACCTGAAGAAGAGGACAAATGAGGTCATTTCTTGCTCTTTTAAAATGAACGCCAAGAAGACGATCAAACTTGAGTATCTAGAGCAGGGGTGTCCAAACTACGGCCCGAGGGCCAAATGCGGCCCGCCATCCATTTTTAATTGGCCCGTATCAAAGACTAAAAATATAGGGGATTATGGCTTGCACATAATATTTGTGCTTAACTGTATTGTAGTTCTTAGTTATAACACTAGGTGGAGCATCTGTCTTGAACAAGGTAGCGTCTCTTAGCAAGCAATCAAAGAAAAACATTGCTGAAGGTCACCAGAAATGGCAGAACCAAAGAGACGCAAGATCGCAAGTGAGTGAAGAAAATTGAAACCAATGGGAAGTGTGCCTGTTTGATTTGCAACAAAACTGTTGCAGTGATGAAAGAGTACAACAATATGAAACCTCAGGCCTTCACGTCCTACACTGGAGTCGAGCGGGAAGAGAAGGTTAAGCAAATGATAGCTAGCTTGCTCAAATGTAATTTACCTGCATTTTATTGATTTTACTAACATTTATGCATTAGAAGTGAGGCAGTAGACCTCCCCTCTAGTAAGTGGCCCAGTCCTTCCTATATTTTTGGTATGTGGCCCTTAGGGAAAAAAATTTGGACACCCCTGATGTAGCATATCTTCCCCTCCAGTACTTCTCCTTATTGCATTGCTCTCGTTGTCCAGATGGGGGAACACACCGATGGAAGAAGCGGTGCACTTCGGCCACCACGATGTCGTCACCATCCTGAAGGACTACCAAGACAAATACAGCCCTCCCGCCGCTGCCGACGACAAGGCGATCGCCGAGAGCAGCCTGGACAGCCTGCTGTAGAGCTGCTGCACACATCTGCTGCACTCTAGGTTTCTACAGTGAACCTTTGTGCTTTTCTGGAATAACTTTGTATTCATCTGTGCTCAGGCTTCAGAAACGTATGAATTAGTTCCTCTGTCCGGTCTGGTGTGCTCTGCTTTCTGGCTGTAAATCGCTGCTCTGCTTCCTATCTCTATCATAATGTGTGTTGTATGTGTGTGTGTGAGCTCCTTATCAGTACTGTTTCAACAAAAGGATACAGTATCTGAATATCAGTAATTTAGTGTTTACAGTATATTACACATGTAATGGTTGGTACTGTAAGTCACCCTTTTAGGATAGAGCGTACCATAGTGTATTAGTTTAGTTACAATGTTATTCTCTACCTGCTAATATTTGGGTAATACTCTCACCGTAGTAGTGTTGTGAGACAGTGAGGTGTGTGGAAATGATGCTATAAATTCTATGTCGTCTCTCTGCAGCTATGGCTCTGTTTAATCTCCATATACCTGTTCTCAGATCCTGGCTGTTGCGTGGTCATCAGCAGGTTTTATGCAGCTCCACGTGACCTCTGAAGTCATTGAAAGATTGTATTCCGAATGTATTTTTCAGTGGCGACACTTGGCAATAGAAATAGTATATATTTATTTCACAGAAACTTTTTAAAATCAGAAATGAATCTAAAAGACATGAGAATGTGTAATTTGTTGGATTTGGGTTAAAGGCAAGTTGGTTTCCTTATTTTTGGCTGTGTAGTTACATTTGTGTGTGTGTGTGTGTGTGTGTGTTGTGAGTTATTACAAAGAATGTACATAATATAATGTTCATAAGCAGGCACAACTTTATGAAAATGCTGACAATCGAGTCTGGTTTCTTGCAGTTATCGTCTAACATGTGTTGTTCCTAGTCCTCCAGAAGTTATTTCTAAATGGTCTTTTCCACACACGCGATCAGGGTCTATGAATAGTGGTGTGCTTGTTTGTTTTCTTTGACATTTTCTCCAGTGAAATTTCATTTTCAAATATACCAACATGAACATTACATTCAATAATTGTAATCTCAAGTGAACAAAATGTGTTTACACATAGACTTAAATATAGACTTTAACATTCCATGAGGCTGTTTATCATGTTTATTTTTTTGTGGGAACTATAACGAGCCGAAATAGAAACAAATACATATACGAGGTGTAGCTATTAAACAATGATACTAATGCTGTAGCTCAGTTTTATTTGTTTCAGATTTACTTCAACCTGCCCACCGGTCAGTGTACACCACAGGCTTCACTAATGTGTGCTGTGGTCTGACTTCCATAAGCCCAGTGTCGTTACTTAATACCCACACTTTGCGTTTCATGTTATCTCTATCAAAATTTGCTTGATAGATTTCGTTTCACAATAGTGATTGTTGTTGTTTGTTGAAAAAATAAAACATATTGGTCCATTGGTAGGAAAAAAAATTACACATTCTATGAAGGCTCAGAAGTGACACCTGTTAATAAAAGACTACTACTGATGAGTCAAATGTAAAAATACTCCCGCCTCTTTTTTAACTGATCCACATTTTACTTAGCCTGACTCACTGGATGTAGACTTCAGATATAAACCAGTCATCTGCCATGCATTGAACGCATCTCTCTCTTCCCCTTCTGCTGTTTGTGTGTTACCTTTCATAAAATCTCCTTCATTACAGTGATTAACTATGGAAGGGCACATTGTTATTATCTATATGGTCTCTTCCTGTTTGGGGTGTTAAATGCATTCTCATAAGCCACGAGGTAAACATATAGTCTTGTCAGTATACAGCCAATGATAGTAGCAAAAGGACATCAACCACTAATGTCTAAAATGTTCACTATGGCAATTGTAATAAGCCGAGCAGGCACCGTGTTTGCCATGTTCAGCATATTGAGTTGAACAGTTGAGTTTTACTGGTATGATCATAGGTTTAACTGCATGTTGGCATAAAGGAGAAGTCAGATGATCTTGATCATTAAGATTCTTCGTCTTGTCACTGCGGTGCAGGCCACCAGATTTCAAAAAAATTCTTTGAGTAGTTGCTTTTCCAGTGAAAGACAAAAAAGTCACTCATGGTGGCCCTACAGGTAAAGCCAGCAGCACTTTTTCAGTAGTGCTTCGTGAATGTCTGTACTTCATGGGAGCACATCCAACTATTGTTGAGATATTTCAGTTTGGACCAAAGTGGTAGACCAACCAACAGTTCCAACAAAAACATGAGAAATTAGAAATGAGGAGGCAAAGAAGCTTTTAAAGGCCCAATCTGTAGTTTTTTCAGGTACAGTACATTCACATTCAAATATTAGCCTCGTAGTTTCAATCGTAGCATCTGGACTTCCTTGAGAAACTCAAGCAAGTCCAGATGCTATGATTGACGTTACGAGGATAACCATGACCTGGATGAGTGAGAATCTTAACAGACATTCAGGTTTCATTTTTGAGAAATTCAAATGATTCAGTTCAACATACGATGCTGTACATTTAACTCATCAGGTAGTCAACTGGTGACACTTGTTGCTAATGGGACTCCACTTATTCAAGTACTGAAAATATGGACCAATATACATTATTACAAGAAGCTATTAACGTCCTTCTGTATAATCTGATGTGCAGCTCCTAGATCTTCAAATGTTTTTCCTTATACTGAACTGATTGAACTGAAATTGCTCTGTATTTTTTGGTACTGCCAGCTCATGAAATGCTCAAGTGTAAAGGCCAGGACAGACTCACCCAGTGGAGGAAGGACCTGAGAGCACTGAATGTGTCTGTCCTTTGCTCTGTGGAAATAATGTTACGACACCGTAGGTTCAGGACTGAACAATGCAGAAGGTATTTCACTCGGCTGGAATGTATTAAAATATGTTTATTTTAATAAACAAAAGTAAAGGACCCGTACAGTATGGCATTGTCATTTAAAAGATCTTTAAAAACATTGCTTGAGAAACTAAATAATACAACAGCAGAGCACCACATATTTTATCATTCTTTCATACATCCATTATCTGTACATTGCTTTGTCCGATAGAGAGCAGCAGGAGGGCTGGAGCCTATCCCAGCCAACAGAGCAAAACACAGGGTCCATCCTGGACACCAGTCTCCAGTCCATCACAGACTGGATCAGAACATTTTATTAAAGTCAAAATCCATAACACTGCACAGTATATAAACTGAACAGAAACCCAGTGTAAATATAAGCATCTGTACATTGCATTCAACAATATAATGCTCATTATGCTCAATCATGTAGTGCTTACATCAAACATTAAGAGATCCTGTTCTTTTTTATTGCATTCTATTACTATATCTGCACCAAAACACACACCTTGTGCTCGATACATTTCTCATTCTGATAACTCTCTGATTCAGAGATCTTCACAAAACATCAAAGCGTGATCAAAGTCTGCCTGAGGTGAACATGAATGGAGCTGAGGTAAGGTGAACACATCTGGTCCAGGTGAGCTGAATAAATCAGGGAAGAGGTCCTCCATCACCTGTTGATGGTCCTTCGTCTCTGTGTGTCAAAGTTACATGTTTAGAAGTGTTTTTCCATTAAAATAAGAAAAATAATAATCCTTACAATTACAATAGGGTTCCCAGCCCACTGGGCCTGGGAACGCGGATGCCTTGCATCCGCGTCCCCCGGCCCCGCGGGCTTGGCCCCCTAATAATTATTGGATCAGATGTAACTCTACACCAGGGGTAGGCAATCCTGGTCCTCGAGGGCCACTATCCTGCATGTTTTAGATGTTTCTCTCTTCCAACACACCTGATTCAAATGATCAGGATTGTTATCAGGCTTCTGCAGAGCTTGATGATGAGGTGGTCGTTTGAATCAGGTGTGTTGGAAGAGGGAAGCATCTAAAACATGCAGGGTAGTGGCACTCGAGGACCAGGGTTATCTACCCCTGCTCTACATCTTTCTTCCTCGGGAATGTGCAGATCTATTAAGTTCCCACCTTTCTGTCCACCCACACCGCCCTACCCGCTGCAGATGGAGCACATCAGCTCCCCTACAGCTCTGCTCAAACACTGTAAAACTACTCTACAGTCTGTGATGAATAAACTATCCACCTATCCATCCATTCATCCATCCATCCTTGCTACACAATGGAAAGTTGTAATATTGGAGTCATTCAGCTATGCATGTTCAAATCGGTAACTGGTTCTGAAGAAGAATGATACAGAAAGCTCCATCCTGCTAGATGACCCGATTGGTTCCTTTAGATTGTTACGTATGAAACCCTGGAAGTCTCAATCCGTATTTTTGATGGGGACACTGAACACAGACTGTAGGCAGATTGGTTAGTGGCTACGACTTCAGCACATGGTGTAGGGTTGTGGCAAAACTAAATGGTGAGCTTTCGTTCTGGATTTGTTGTGTCTTTACTTTCTGGACCCTGCACAGTGCTGTGAAACCTCAAGGTTTTCAATGAGTGTGTGCAATGTGGGTACGTTAACATCTACGGACTACAGGAGACTGTACAGGATAAAGCTACTAAGCAATCATTGGCTGGTAATGGTGAAATAAATGTAGATGGAATGATTAAGACTCTGAATTGGAAGCCTGTAGTTTTTGGTACTTCCAGCTCATGAAATGCTAAAGTTTAAAGGCCGGGACAGACTCACCCAGTGGAGGAAGGACCTGAGAGCACTCAATGCTTCTGTCCTTTTCGTCCACGTCGGTGTCAACATCCATATCCAATACCATGCACGTCTCTCTAGGTGGAGATGGAGGTGGTGTAGGATTGCTGTAACAAAACAAAAAAAACATACAAAATATTCTATTACAACACAGACGATGGTCAAACATCTGATGTGCAGCATTTTCGTATATTAGCGTCTTACTTACACTGATACGGAAGCATTTTTCCTGTTGACGTATCCGTTAACATTTGCTCTAGGTGTCGGTACTATTGGGGGGAAAAGATTAGTAGAGTCATTACACAGTACATGACACTGACTCACAGCAAACAGGACAATTTTAGCATCATTTGGAATGACAGCATTAACATTAGGAACCCATTAACAAGTTAGAAAGGAGCTTCATGTTCTATAACTGTTGCATTGAGGTCAAATCAGCAGAGTACTTACTTTTCAAAGTGTGTGTGTGTTTTCTTAAATCACACAGTCACTTTGATTAAAAACATAAGCAAACTAAAGTGAAATTCAAATGAACTGTTTGATTCACATAAGAGACAATACCCAAATTTTTGTAGTAGCGTCCGAAGGCAGTGTCTTTGTGGATGTCAGGGTAAAGATAGCGCAAAGGATTCCTGGTCTCTTGGTGGCGAGTCAGACTATAGTGGTAAATAAGGTCTGGCAGAGACATCGACACCAGCTCTTTCTTTGTGTAGGGCAGCACTGCATGCACATGAGGCTCTACAGGGGAAACATTACACAAAGTCAGTAAACACAGGAAGACGAATGAATGATTGACACATGTCAAGACAGGAAAAGAACCACTGGAGGCAGCAGCAGTCTGTTATAAGTCTGCTATAAGAAGAGAAAAGAAATGATAATGTGTATAGGATAGATTTTTGTTCAGGGTGGTTAGATTAGCCTTTTTAAAGCCTGGGTCTTTAGCCAGGCTTTCAATTTTGTCCAAACACACAGATATCTAGAAACTTACCGCCGTTAGAGTGGTCAACCCAGCTGAAGCTGATGGCTCCGTCTTTGTTGGTCTCACTAAAGCGGAGCAGAAAGGTCCCGGTCTTTTTTGGCTTCAACAGGAACTCTGTTCTCTCCCTGCTCACAAAACCCATGATGTATCTGAAACCCACATCCAGAAAAGCACAGTTAACTGGAAGCATATTGACTTCATCCCATTTACACATTCCCAAAGTATAATACTCAGAGGGTAGATGTATTGTTGCAGCAGTCACATGTGCAGGACTGTCTCATAATCATTGTGATAATTATTATGAATATAATACAATTAGTCAGACAGTAAAACATTGCTGGGATGATTTAGGATATCTTACCCGTCTCGCCAAAGATCCACCACGTGTTTTTTGATTAAGTCCAGGATTCCATCAATCCAAATCCAGGGACTTTCATTCTGGCACAGAGGAACAAAGGAATCAAATTGTTAAGAACACACACACTGCTACACACTTACATGTAGCAAATGTGTAAACTACTGTACGACAAGAACAGTGTTTCCACTACATGACCCTAGCAGCAGTGGGAACAATTCCCTCACAGAGACATTAACCCTCTGAACCCCAAAACCTGCCAGCACAGTTATATAGGCATGTATTCTTTTAAAAAGCTTGCAGGACAGCACCACTGATCAGAGCCAGAAACTGTCAAAACAGAAAGAATCATCAGATCATCAGCTTTATGACAATCCTTGAAGTTAATTTCAAGTTTGTTAAATTGACTACATAGCTCATTCAACAGCTGAGAAGCCTCGACTTACTCAGCTGCAATCAACAGCCAACTTTCTTTTTTTAATATATGGGACATTATAACTGTGTCATACTGCACAAAAGACATTTGAGTTTTCTCTACTTCTAGCCATGGTTGGGCTGTTTAGAGGTGCAGAACTTAATAATGCAGTGAAAAATGTGATGGAAGCCAAAGATGCCCAGAAACTGCCTGGGGTTGAGGGGGTTTGGATGTGTTTTATCACCAAAAATATTATAACATTTAACTAAATTAATATTCATATATATTACATAATTATCAAACTGTTTGATATTACATAAGTGTGGTGATGTAGGTTCAACTGAGGAAAACTACAGTGATGAAAGCATAAGTGAAGGAATGAAATAACGGTAGCGTGCTGCTAGCTAACACCCTGTGATTGTAAATGGTCAGATATGGGTCACACGGGCGCCCCGATAGCCTAATGGTTATGTCGCGTGACCCAAGTGCTAAGGCATAGCAGCTGTCCCGGGTTCGATTCCGACCTCGGGCATTTACTGCATGTCCTTCCTCACTCTCTCCCGTTTCCGTCTCTATCCACTGTCCTATCTAATAAAGACATAAAAGGCCAAAAATAAATCTTTAGAGATATGGGTCACACATAAAACAGCTTGTTTGGCAAACCACACGTTTGTACAAGCTGTTTAAAGACTGGCTGATTAAAAGAAGAAAGTGGTGATGCGAAGGATACTTGTGTAAAGTTGGG
>OMNN01083585.1:19242-34563 GCA_900302755.1 Chromis chromis | reverse complement strand
TTTCTTGTAAATTAATGTAATTAAATGTTATTTTATTTTATTTCATTTTACATGTTTTTACTTCTCCTGAGCTAGCATTGAATAGCCTCGTATATTTGAGGATCTACATCAAAAAGAGGCACCGAGGTTCTGTGCCTTTGATGTGCAACTGTTCTTTTTTACCACTTCAAACAGAATCCTGTGATGCCGGCTGAGGACAGGAGCCAAATGGCGATGTTTATATTTACCAAAAGTTGCAGTTAATTACACACACATGAAGCTGCTCACTGCCTTCTGTCACAACCGATTGTGCTGTGGCCGTGTTAGCAGGTACTGGCTCTGGGAGAACCTTTATAAACTGCCTTTGTATTGAATAAGGTCTTAGAATAAGCATTAGTTTGCACAGGAAGACTGTAACATTTTCTTTCTGATAATCCTGCAAGTTGGGAAAATGCCGTCTCACGGAGCTGCACTTTGCACTGTGCACTTACACACATACCTCCATCAATACCTATACCTGCTAAAAGACTCAACTACAGTCTCTGTCTCTGTCCGTGGTGCTGAAACCGTCAACTACAGCATCTCTGCCATTTTCTATGAGCTGACATGTTTAAATGCAGCGTTTCTGTCTCTGTCCATTGTGCTGAAACAATCAAAATACACTTTATGAGGACTGGGAGGACAGAAGTTTAATAGTGAGCCAACGTCTCCTGAACAAAAACATAAAATGTATTATTCTATTAAAAACTATCATTTCTTTTACATAGTGGAATATGTTGTTCCCAAACACAGCATCTCTACAACAGAGTGGACATCATTAAGTCACCAAGTACGCACAATAGTGGAAATGATAATGGGCAGACTGAGAGCAGAAATCACAAGTCAGTAATGAGACACACATCGGGGACACATAGAGATGATGAGGTTGTTTTTGCTGGCTTGTACAGTGTTTTCTACACTCTTCCTGGCTTGATGAAGTTGCCATTTTGGGGGACATGATTGTGTTGTTGGACAAGCCCATCTAGAGCTGGCGGAAACAATTATTTCTGAGTCAACAAATGTTCAAGTTGTGGACTGTCAAGAGCAGCCAATAGCTCATTCTCGCCTTTTTCTTGTCATTTGTGGCATCATGTCATTTTAATAAAGCTGCATTTGAAGGTGGTCTTTTATAGTCACTGGTCAAAGCAGTGTCTGTGTGACAGTCACTCTATCTGATCATTGTTCGTTAAAGCTACACCTGACTACAGTGTGGATTAACTTGAGAATTTGTCACAGCTCAAGATCTCTTTTTGCACAGTTGCATAATTTAAACCCTTTTCTAAAAATAACAAAACAAATTCTCCAAGTCGGAGAATAAGATCATTTGCATGCTGTGTGTATGTTTGTGTATTTGCAAAGTTTGTGGAAAAAGTAAGTTAGTTTCACAGTTTAAGGCAAAACATTGCTTTTATGCAAATGTTGACATTCTGGGCTAATTTGCTACCATAACATTCTTTCTTTCAGACTAAAAAAAAAACACATTCGGGTATTTACTTTACTATAGTTTGTCCACTGGAAATCTATGGAAATTGGTGAATGTTTAATGAGATATTTCCTCATTTGTATAATTACACTAATCATTTCAGAAAACCTGTAATACAAGTTCAACTGGGGAACTCTAACAGTAAGATCTATTAGTTAAACATTTTCCCATATGTATATGGTTTTACAATACATATCTTTAAAGGCTGTATTTTAAAAATGAGTTTTTCTTTCATACTCTGAGCCAGAAATCTCTACTTCAGTAACTCTTAGAAATTTTTATTTTTATTTTCACTCCCATCTATATTCTGAAGGTTTTAACATAGGTTGTGTTTTGTAATATATCATTGAGAGTCCTGATTTATGGAACATTTTATTCCTGAAAGCATGGCCAAAAAGAAAGAAGAAAAAAAAAGGCTTTTGACAGTGTAAAACCTGTAATTGGTTTATTGTAAGTAATTAACTGGGGAGGTTTCATGGTGATATCTATTAGTTAAAAAATGCACCTGCAGTGTCTTCCCTTAAATAACACAAAAGGGTGGAAATTTGTTGTTAAAAATCAAATTGTATAAACATATAAATGCTGTTTTAAGGCTGGTGAGTTTCTATATTTTTGTCATTCTCAACAAATCCAATTAAAAAAATCAATCAGTCTTTCAATAGCTTCCGACTTCCCTACTCGCTCTGTAATTATCAGCATTAATCCCATTTTTAATACTCAAGTCTCCTGTTAAAATCTCTAAAATGGCATTTCAGATGTTACTCAAACAGAGATAATGGTGCAGGACAGTGGATGTGGGATTTACTCAAAATAAACCATTTTAATTGTACTGAGGGAATGTGGCTCATGGAGAGAAGAAAAAGAAAAAAAGTTTTAAATTGCTTCCACTTTTCAAAGACTAAACATTCAGCTACGCCTCTTTTTTCTCAACACAAACATCTAAAAAGGCAGATTATAGTTTTTAAGCTCTGACCCACAGTAACTGTTCAAAATTCCTCCCAAACACAGTCATAAACAGCTTTAAGCTACTTTTAACTCCTGATATAAACACTCTGCTCTCACATATTTCAAATCAGCATGTTCAGCCGAGTCAACCGGGTGTGAAAGTGTAAGTGATAACTCTTTATGAACTCGCTCGTTCTCTTTCCGCAGAGATCCGTGAGGCTTTCAAAGTATTTGACAGAGACGGGAACGGCTTTATCTCAAAGCAGGAGTTGGGGATGGCCATGCGTTCGCTGGGCTACATGCCCAATGAGGTGGAGCTGGAGGTTATCATCCAGAGACTCGACATGGATGGTACGTCTGCCTCACCCTCTCTCTCTGCTGTATATAATCCAGCACCTGGGCTGTACGCTGACACGTTTCTGTGCGTTTCATCAGGTGATGGCCAGGTTGGCTTTGAAGAATTTGTCACATTGCTCGGCCCTAAACTCTCTGCAGCTGGGATGCCTGATAAATTCCACGGAGCCGACTTTGACTCAGTGTTTTGGAAGGTAATACACTAAATCACCAGTCATGTCGTGTAAGATGAAGTCATTTAAATAACAATGATCCAAACATTTTTGTCAGATTATTCAATGATTTTCAAATGCATTTGACAAACTGCACCACTCACATAATTACATTAGACAGTCTCTTCATTCCTTGCATTTAGTTACATAATCAAATTAATTATTTCAGTGTCTGATTGCAATGAAAATCACTGAGGATGGATATTTTACGCACCCGGATTCTACTCTTGAATAAGAAAACAAACACACTGCTGGGATGTCCGTAGATTTATTATTGATATTATTGCAAATTTCTCAACATGGGGGGAGAGACCTCATTCCTCTTTCCCCCATGAAGGAAGTAAAAATGTAACAGCTTTCATAGTGAACAAAATCTTCTCCTATTGGCTCATTGTGAATAGGTTGTAAGTTTAAACCTTATGGTATAGGTGTCCATACCATTTTTCCAAAGACAAAAACCTTTTAAGGGCATGTAGCAACCAATAACGTAATAATTTTGGCTATTTTAAATGTTATAAAGCCAATGATGTAATAAAGTTTGTGAGGCAATAACGTACATAATACTCCTCAGTGTTATTTTTACATTTAAGTAAGTTGAGTTAAGTGCCATTATAGTGCCAGTCCAGTTATTTAAATACAGTTTTAAGTGAGGACTGAATCGTTTTTACTTGAGAAATGTTTGAACAAAGTTTTATTGAAATGTTTTCCAAGAAATGAAATAAATTCATTTGACAATGCAACATCCAACAGAGACACTGACATTAAATTAGGAATTTACATATCTAAGCAAAAAAAAACAATATTCTAAGTAAAGATTTTGTACAACAAATAATTCTCAAATTGGCTGCTACAACCATAATTAAGGAGAGTGAGAGCTACATGGGACGTATCCTTGATGAATGAATATGACGTATGCCATCCACTATACCTATTTTTGATGAGCAACCTGCACAAAAATCAAAGGATTTTTTTAATGCTGGGCCATTAACGTAATAATCAGCCAATAACATAATAACTTTTTACATTATTGGCAAAATGGTATTACGTTATTGGTTGCTACAGGGTGTAAACATATCTTCTCTGGTTGACCTCAAACCTTAACCTTTTTGACCCCTTAAGCTAACTCTTAGTTACTCTACTAACATGAAATGTATTCCTTAACAACAAAAATACATTTACATAAAATGAACAACCAGATAATAAATGATAACCTAAGAGAGAGCTTGTGGTTGATTTTACGTTCACAGGGTTTAGGTGAGAAGTTTTTCCTTTGCTAATTACACCTTTTCCTACTGTTTTCCATGCTCTCAGTGCGACATGCAGAAACTGACGGTGGATGAGCTCAAGAGACTCCTTTACGATACTTTTCGTGACCACCTCACTATGAAGGACATTGAGAACATCATCATGACTGAGGAGAACCACCTGAACAGTCCAGAGTCCCACGTGGACATCGACAGTAAGTCTCATTTAAAGATTTTACCTCACACATTGCTCTGTTGACACTCAGTTTTGCTAATTTTCTTCTATTTTTCCTCTTAAACCTTTCCACAGCAAGTCCAACACAACAGGAGAAACACACGTGTGTGCGTAAAAGCCTGATTTGTGCCTTCGCTATTGCATTCATCATCAGCGTCATGCTTATCGCAGCGAATCAAATGCTTCGCAGAGGGATGAAGTAAATACGTGTTTCCAGCTGGTTACGAAGGGATTTAAGGACAAACGTTAACCAAAATACTTTGTCATTTTTTGTGTTTTTTCACAGTCGACACCCATAATGATGCTCTCACAGTTCCTCTCTACAATGGATGAAATGATGTCATGCGGTGGTTCTCTTTAACCACTAATCATTACATACAAAGAGTGACATAGAGTGAATGAAAGAAAGGCATCTCAAGGGCTGATTAGTATCCAGTAGCATCTCACTGATTCAAATTTCTGATGTTTTCTAAGTAATTAGACAGGAAAAGCAGACTCCAATTAATCAAATATTTAAGTGTACAATATGTGCTGTAACAATATCTGTGCTGTGTCAATGCATTTAAATGTTCCTGCCATTTGGAAATGCACCAAATAACGACAGTAATGAAGCAATACAAAAGCGGGCAATATGCTATTGAGTCAAAACATAAGGACGCGTCGCTGCGCACTGCATACTGTGTCTCTAATGTGTCCGTTTACCGCAGCGTGTCGAGATTTTCAGGATAGAAGTAGGACACGCATCACATCCCAGTTTAAGACTTTGCTAAACCAGCACCATCTGTGATCTGAATCTTACCAGTGTAGCCCTGCGAATTCGAAACACAAGACCGGACTACTAATGGCTCCAAGGGTGGCGTCGTCAGTCTGTTGCTCAGTGAGTGAGTTGTTGGGTCGGACCACCACTCTGAATAATGCAACTAATGATGGATGGCTTTCCCTGACATTTTGTACAGACATTTGTGTTCTAATGGATGCCCTGACTTGAACTCCAAAGCCACCAGGAGGTTGATATTTTAGGTCATTTTGTCATAGCAGCTTCATCAGCATGTTAACACTGTCATCGTTGCCATTCTAATATCAGTCTTTAGCTCAAAGCACTGAATGAAATCAGGCTAGTCTGTGAAGTGCACTGATTTTTTTTTACTAATACACCAATCAGCCACAACATTATGACCACTGACAGGTGAAGTGAATAACATTGATCATATTGGTACCATGTGGTGTTCTGCTGGAAAACCTTGGATTTTGGCATCCGTGTTGATGAGACTTAGACACCCAAATAAACATTGTCCCAGAACAAGCACACTCCCTCATGCAAATGGAAATCCCAAATGTCACTGGCCTACCCCTGCAGGAAAATGCACCCCATCACATGGCAAAAACATCAAACAATCAGGAACATCTTGAGGAACATGACAATGGCCCAAGATGTTGATTTGGCCTCCAAACTTCCTACACCCCATTCTGATCAAGTATCAACAGGATGCAGTGGAACAGTTTGATTGACAGAGGCCCCACTGCACAAGCCAGAGTACCCAAAGGATCCACTGCCAAAGTCCTGGTGCCAGACCCCATAGTACACCCTGAGAGGTCCTCTTGTCCATTCCCCATGGTTCAGAGCATTTTTGACCACATAAGGGGGACCAACACAATATTAGGCAGGTGGTCATAATGTTATGCCTGATAGGTGTATGTTTTGTATGTTGTCTAATAAGAACATCTTTTGTTGTAACTGTTGATGTACAGCATCAACATGGCACAGCAACCTGGCAACAGCTTCATGTAGCAAAATGAGAGAACATAAAATTGAAAAAACAGCCTAAGTTACTGCTCCCTGCATACAAATGGACAAACTGACTCTTACACTCCTCGACTACAGTCGCTGCACATGTTTCAGAAATTCACTAGGTGGCACTGTGGTCTGTTAAATGTCTGGTAACACTGTGACATGGCAATTAATTTATCTGTACTCATTCTCAACCGATGTCTCCATGACTCACGGCAGGATATCTGGGTCACATTGTTAAGACCCTGATGAGCAGTTGCTCAAATGTGCATCACCGACACATTCTGCAGGGCGACATCAAACTGTGGGGCTGGAAGAGCCACTGGGTTAGAGCCACTGGATGCCCGAAAAAATTAGGCCACTGCAGATGAGACACTCTTTTAACTCCCCGTTTCCAAAGAACTAGCCTTTTGGGGGTGTGGGGGAAGTATGAGCTCAACATGAAGCACATACTCCACCCTCAACACTGGACCCAGCAGAGAGAGAGAGAAATCCAAATGTGTTTTATGCTCTGTGTTTATCCTGTAACTAACATAAATACTCCCACCCACCCGCGGCCTGCGGACAGAAGATGTGGCTGCAAAACATCCTCTAAATGTTTGCACTGCATGGGGACCTTTTTATTTCTTTACGGTTGTGTTTGGCTCACTGTTGTGGGGATCAAACGGATGAAGTGTGAACCACTTATGTGTTTGCTGCTCCATGTTAAACAAGGCTATGGTTCAAGTGTTTTTTAGTGTTCAGACATACCTTATTTGTCCTAAAACACAAAGCATAATGTTCAAGTTTCTACAAATAAAGGGCTGCCTCCATGTGTGTAAAGTGTGTTTGTCTAACCTGCTCAGACAGCGAGCTGCTGTACTTCTTCGACATGCGTTTCCTCATCGTCTCCTTTACCGACTTGACTTTCTTGCCCAGCGAGATCCGAGACGTGGTGGGGGATTTGACCACTTCTCTGTAAATCGCCTCCTGTTCTTTATTCTGTGATCAGGAGAGTGGAAAAGGGAGAACAGAGGGGAAGGAGATGACAGAACGAGACATCAGATCGGGTGAGATTGAACAAGGGGGAAGACAAAAGGGCAGCGGAGTTCAAGCTCGTGCTCCTTCTTGTAATTGCACTGGCCGCCAGAACTTACGTTGGCATCGGAGCCCGCGTTGACCACATGGAGCGAACGGTTGGACAGGTCAAAGCCTCCGAAGCTGCACGTTCTCTGTTGGGGAGCCAAAACACAATCAAAATGAGCGACACTCCAGAAAAGGGTCACGTTGCAGAAACCTTTTCCCCGCCCGCTCCCACCGAGTCAAATCACAATGATTCATGCTTGGCACGACACAGGCAGCAGTTTGATTAATGTACATGGGTGTATGGTTTGTTCATATGTGGTGGCATGATGTCATATGGGACTGTGGACAGCCAACAGACATGATGTAACAAACAGTTCTATGAACTCCTCTTTAAAATTGCGAGTTACTGCATGGTCCTCGGCGAATGAGCTGTTATATTGTTGGCTCATGTGCTTTAAAACTTGCATCCCTGGGGGAAAATACTTGACTTAAATTAAGCCATTTTTTTTTATGTGGTCGAGCTGAAATACATAAATGCACTTTTACAAGTGAACGTATATTCATTGCATTTTAGCCCGATGCAAGTTATGTCGTGATTAATTATGAGAAATACAAAGTTTACAAACATGCACAACATACAGGTTGGTTGCTAAGAGGCGACGACATGTAATTCTCATCAGAAACATTTTCCGAAAGAGCTACTCGTTTCTGCTGAGAGGACGGGGAAATATGGGCGATTTTTTTCTTTGCTTTAGACGTCAACAACATAATAAGGGGAGACACAAAGGGGAACTGTGATATGAAAAGAGAAAAACATTTAGTTTGTACACTAAACTGACTTTGACGTCCTTAAACACACAAACCTGTAAACACATAAGGCAGCTGCCAAAAAAATGCTCTTGTTTCAAGTGCGGCACTCGATGGCAATTCTCTTCTGCTTCGCAAGCGATCACTAAACAACTCCCACAAACCCTGGACGAAGAATCTCCAAGTAAGAAAAGCTCTGCACATTGAGTAAATAGTTTTTAGATTACATGTCCAAAGCTGCAGTCCACATCACAGGTTCCAACGAAAAGCAGTTTGGAGAACAAACATGTCCCAAAAGAACTCTGAATGTGATGATGATGTACAATGGAATGGACATGCACCCAGAAAAACACATGTCTCTCGGAGATAAAAAACTAGAGAAAAAAAAGAAAACAACTGAAAAAAAAAATCACATCTGCAATTGAGGCACGGGCCAAAAAAGAAGACAAAAAGCAACAACAGAAAAAAGTGGATTCAGAGAGTTTTTGGATGAGAACGACCTCCGGTGATTTCACTAGAACACGATAGGATTCAGGTACCCTCAAAGCTGCAGGATAGCTCTGCTATTTCACCACCCGCTATGTGTCATTACTTCTGCTGGAACAACTAAGGCACTCGCAATTCAACCAGACTATTTTCATTCTGGTTAAAATTACAGATCTATTTTACAATCACTGCAGGATGAGTAGGCTTTTCTGTCTTTTCCATCTTGTTGCTATTCTCAGCCTTATAACATCAATTTGAAAGTTGTTAAGCATAAAGACTACTCAGTTGCCAAAGTTGACTTAATGAGGCCGCTCATTGAATACGTCTTTGAGGCTATGTGCGGTGCAGTTATATAGATGAGTGGCTCCGAGCTTGTACATTTCCTTTGCCCCACAGGGATCAGTGTGACTGTGCGAGTGCACATGTTCTTCAGGGATCCAACATTTATAAAAGGCACTTATGAAAACCTCTGCTGTAACTTAACCCCCCCAAGTGGGTCACTGCACATTCTATAATCATTTCATATACAGCTGAAATAAAAAAGGTTTGAAGCCAAAGGCATTCACTTAAAGGTCATAGAAGATGGCATTCCTCTCAGGGCAGTTAGGTCTGTGATAGGTATGCCAGCTCTTGACATTTTCAGTACATGAGTACATCTGCAATGCTTTGGATGTGGATATTTTTTCAAAACACGTGCTATATTAAACGGGTAAGTTAAAGACATTTGACCTCTTCTGTCTGTTATGTTTGTCGCACCTTCACCTCTGAGCTATTCTGCAACTTTGAAGTACACCGAGTCCTGCTCACACGAGGCGGCCGATTTGAACCTCACGGTCTAAACTCACAGACTTCTGCTGGATGCGCAAGAGCACACGCTTGGTGCAGCGGTCCACGCTGGCCGCCCACTTCCTGTCCGCCTCACGGTCCTCCTCCAATAGACAGCGGCGCTCAGCGCGGCTGAGGGTAACTGGGCGGACCAGTTGGGCCCAGTTGAGGTGACCATACAGGCTCCGTTCTACCACATAGGTGATGTTCAGCTCACTGACTGCTGTTCGGCCACGCAGCCTGCGGGAGGGGAACACCCAGCCCCCTCCCCCGCTCCCAAAACCTTTCGATTTGGCTACGTCACAGCGGACAGGGGAGGAGGGGGTGACAGACAAGGGGGAGACAGGGGTCTTGGCATTGCGCGAGCGCTGGTACAGCAGGTGCTTGGTGGAGTATGCGTAGTTGGGGTCAGGTTTCCGGTGCGTCCAGGTGCCGTGGTGCCGGCTGGCGGGTTGATGTTTGGGGCTGCCTTGGTGGCCGTCATCCAAGGAGATGAGAAGGCGGGACTGGGGGTGGGGTTTGGGACGAGGTTTGGTGAGGCCATAGAAGGTGTAGAGGGCCTCGTTGTTACTTACCCCGTGGGAGATGGAGCTCAGCGCCTTCCTCATCTCGCCGTCAGTTGTGGAGCGCGACAGCTTTCCCTCATCGTCCAATCCGCAGCCGTCGAGCTCTGAGAAGGAGGAGCCGCTGCCTGCCACAGCGGAGATGGAGCCTCCTAGGGCGCTGGAGCCAGCTGGGGTTCTCCTGGGGGGCCGGATGAGACCGTGGGTACTGGAAGACTTGCTGAAGGTTTTGACCAACTTGTGTCCAGACCAGGTGTCCAGGCTGCTGGAGGAAGGGGAGGTCGTCAGGCTGTCAGTGTCTCCATCCAGAGAGAGTTGATCGTGGGTGAGGGAGGGCAGAGAAGCCTCCTGGGGCAGAAGTGGCTTCTTTAGGACCCCCGTGTACAGAGCTGTGTTGTCTTCACATGTGGGAGGGGCCTCAAGGTTTAGAAAATCTAAAGAAGAGACATAATCAGTCTAATAAGTTGTTACGCAGGAGGACTCAAGAGCATCAGATTCTGTTCAGTCCCATGATCCCAACTGTGGCTTTCTAAACCAGAGCAAGCCAGCAAAAAATTGCAACACATTCTTGCAGTCTGAGTATCGGGCAAAACCCATGGCCAGTGACAACACTATCTTCTAACACTAGTTATTAATTTCCAATAACCTTAAGATGGCATTTTACTGCAAAAACAGATTTTCAAGACTGAAACTTTATTAAAATGTAAGATAATTAACGGAATTTAACATCGCCAGACAGAATCACAAACCTTCAGAGGCATGCTTCTTGCCCTCTTCCACCTTGATGAGTTTTTTCCTGACCCGGCGCGTCGAGTTAACCAATTTGTGAAGCCGTTTGAACTTCACAGAGTCCTCTGATTGCTCATCATCTGACTGTTCACGAGACTGGTGAGAGAGAGAGAAAGAGAAGGGGGGGTGATAAAATCAAAGTGAAAGTCACCTTATTAAAAAAAAAGTTGGGTAAAATGACATTGGCAAAAGCAGAGAAGACCTTATTTCCAGTTCAGAACAATGTTTCATGGTGGTAAACGTATGGATTGGATTAAAATTTGCAGAAAACAGACAAAGTAAAACCCTTTGACAATTTAAGGACACATTTGCTGTTGTTATGCGATGGATGGGAGCTTTGTTTAGGATGGCAACAAAGTTAGTGAGGTGAGAGATGGAGGATTGGAGGGATGGTGGAACACTGCATTGTGTCAAGTTCATACTCATAGTGAACACACACTGAAATGCACTGAAAAAATGAACTAGACGACATAAATAGTCATTTAATTGGTACGACTGAATGACATAATGAATCAGTACTACAATAAATGGTCTTTTTGGCGTTATACTGCCTTCAGAGACTCATTTCTAAAGAGGAAATGGTTCAAAAACACTGTCATCACTAATGCACAGATACACACACATACATACAAGCCTGACTCCTCCTCAGCAGCTGTCTGCATTCTTGCTATGATCGAGATGTGCGATGATGAGCTGAACTTTGGCATTAGGGTTGCCTGGCAGAAACCACCGCCATTATCATGCATCTCAAACAACTTTATTTGTTTTTATTCGTCCCTGGTTGCCAAAGCGACACCACCTTTCTGGTGGTTACACACTGTCAGTTCCACGGTCGAAGTTGCATCATTCGCAAAGGGACTGACATGCATGCATTACATACACAAGACCAGACAGGCCAGAGCAGCAGGACTTAGCTCCGTGTCTGATAAAATTCTAGTCTTATCTTGCATCACTGAAGCTTAAGAGCAAGAAACCGCTTTCTAGCCGTCCTCTGAAGAGACCACTGGCTTGACTCCGAGGCTGTTGACATACAGTGGGGATGATGTTAACAAGTGTGGCTTGGTCGGAGGAAACAGTTGACAAGTGTCTGCAAATTGTAGACGGCACCACACCGCCAAAGACGTTTACATTCCTTTGAGTATGGTACTGGATTACTAATTAATTTCCAAGTTGCAAATAAAACAATGTGTCATCACACCAGTCCATTCCATCAAACTCTCCCAACCTTCCCCATCACTTCACTACTTTGGTGCATGATCAGATTTTAGGTCCTCAATCATGTCAGTGCAGCAGACCAGAACTAGGGTATAGCCATTCATTTGTCCTCTTAATCAAATCTGTAGAAATATGCTCTGAAAACCCATAACTCCACTGTCCCTCAGCCTCGACAATCCCTCAACTGAACCACACAATTCTGGCTGCAGTAGTGACACATTGTGACTGTATTATTTTCAGAAAATGTAATGCAATAACCACACTGATTATAAAGAGACAGTAGAGAGGCTGCAAGTCCAGTAGACCAGCAGAGGTGTACAGTATACTCCTGTAACTTGACTCCATCCAATAGCTATAAATTCTGAAGACACAGATTTTCTCAGATGAAGTCACTTTGTTTTTTAGGCAGGGATGTGCAGTGCAACTGTCTTAGTAATGCTATATTTCACCCACATGATTCTTCTCTGAGAAAAGGAGCAGAAGACGGTAAAGAGGTGACAGTGACATGTAAATTTTAACCCAGTCTCAAGGAGCACCATCCATGCAAATCGCCAGATAAACAGCGGAAATGTGAAACATGCACAAAGAAAGCCAAACATATGAGGCCATGAATCAAGGAGGGCTAAAAGGCGGCCATTGAAAACAAGGTCAGAGCAAAAAAATTCCACCACCGCAACTTCCTTTTCAATTCACAAAGTACTTTGGGGATCGCTCGCATAATTTTAGTGAGTCATACACGTCAACATTTTTGCGGTGCATGCCAAAATCCTTCTGCAAATCTGCACAAAAACTGAAAAGAGCATCTAAAAAGAGAACAAATGTGCCTTAAAACTTACCACCTCCTATGTTAATACACCACAATTTAGTAAGAAAAGCAAATCCATAGTGCCATCACCACATTCCCGTGCACGAACTTTCCAAATAATATCTACGTCCCCGTGCACATGCTGGCAGATACAGATGCAGCCTGTTGGTGAATTCAGCTCAGAGGAATGAGGGACTGTTTGAAAGTGCCGTGCTGCATAGCTAGCAGAGAAAAGGCGTGTTGTGCATGGTGAACAATCCCAGCATTTGAGCCCCTCTGACCCTGCCTTGGCCCCCAAATCGCTAATGGCCAGCCCTGGAATGTGGGCTCTGATCGCTGGGGTAAGACAGACCAGAGGAAGACGGCAACAGAGAAAAAAAAGGCACAGACCAGCCAAAGAACTGTACATTGCAAACATGTCTGCCACAAGCATGTACTGTATGTTCATGTGTCTTTATATAGAATACAGACATGTACAGAACTGTTTGAATTTGGGAATGACCTAATTCCATTCACTGGGGAGGAGAGTGGCCAGTATGTGACACCGAAAGAGGCCCCAGCAGAGAAGAAATATTTCCTGCAGTGGCCAATTTTGGAACTTGGGGCAAAAGGAGATACAGAACTCCCCCTTTTTCATCCCCTTTGGGGACGAGTGCAAAGTCTTTATCTTCACTCTCTCTGTCTCAGTCTCCCTTGTTTCCTCTCTGCCTCCAGCACTTGCCTCCTGAGTCAAACTGTGTGTTCCTCTGCACAATACTCCTTCAGTACTGTAACTCTTCAACCCTCCCTCATGTCGGCAAAATCCCCAATCGATCAATCTCCTCCCCGCAGGAAGTGAGCGGATAGCAGCAGAGGGGTAACGCAAGGTTTGACGAACTGATAAGACGATCGGGACGCTCATGCACAATTCAAGCACCCACATCAAAGAGCCAAACAACAAGACGGAGCTTTGGCTGAGCTTATGCATGGCATAGATGACCTATTTTTCATGGGGACGGAAATCATCAATCATTACCCAGAAGAATTATTTAACAGGGACTCTTGATGATGTGGAAAAGCTATTTTGCATGAGTCCTTATTCATAGATTTACTGATTCAGTTATAGCAAGAAACAGCAATGGAGATCTGATTTTGTTACTGACAAGTCATACGTCTATATCTGTGTGAAGGCTGCGGAGTGAACCTTTGAACCATTTTTTTTCACAAGAACATAGAGCGCACATTCATGTAGCTGCATAAACAGGATACAGCGAGAGCAAATGCAACTGTTTTTGGAAAAGTCAGTACTGTTTAGTGAGGAATTAGTAGCCCATTTCAAAATAGCAACAATACATATGTGCAGTTTGTTATTTTTTAGAGGACTTGGAATTTTTGTGTTTGGATAAAGTCACTTTCTGGGGGGAAAAAAAGAAAAAGTGGGTCAGTGTGTGACCGGGATATTCCCATATGATGAAATACAGTACAAAACTAATGAAACACCACCGTGACCACTGAGAGTATTGAATCTGCATTGGGGCTGACCTCCATTTAAAAAGGAAAAACACACCAGAAGGTATAAACACACACACAACAGAAAGAACTGACCGATTGTCCCAAAACACCAAACAGCCAACAGGAGATGATTGTCTGAGCTCTAACGCCACAACTTACAGCATCTGTTTTGGAGCTGATTTCACAATATGAAGTATCATCTCAAAAGTCTCAACTCACTTAAAGGTGTACAGGAGAAGTTTGGAAGCCTTCTCTCTGAGGATCAAGGCACAACAGACAAAAATCACTGCTAACAAAAGCTTATCTCCAAGAGATTTGCGGTGGATTTCGCCTTACTCTCACTTGGCTTTGCAATTAGAACTGATTGACGTAAACAGACCTGACCTAAATTTTCCAAAAAAGACAATTTCCCTGTCACTGCAGCAGCCAGTTATGACTTTGTTGGGACAAATTCCAAACGAGAAAGTCCACGAGAGGATGAAGCTGATGAATAAAATATGGAGGAGCACTTGCAGCAAATTGCACAGATCTCGGAGCGACTGCCAATTCACGAGGGGAGCCTCAGAAAACTGAGTCAAGCAACGGGCTGAAATCTTCAGAGCCAACATTGATGCTATCATGTGACATGGTGGAGAGAATGTATGTGCAAAGGCTGTATATTGTAGGTTTGGTCGATAAATGAAGAGCGGAGAGAGGAGGATAGATAAAGTGGGAGAAAGGTCAGATAAAAGTTGAGTGAAGGTGCTTTATGCAATGACACTGTCCAAAATCAAAAACAGATCACGAAAAGGGAAGTCTATAGGTGATATAGTATCTAAAATCTTAACATCAAGCTAGAAAAACTAATCAGTTTTCACATTATTTACATCTGGATAAACACACACATCCATACACACACATATACGAAAACATAAAGCGCTGTTCTCCATCACAAACTCCATGGCTGTAAAACAAAACTGAAAGGTGAGAGTGTTACGAGAGGTAGGTGAAGATCT
>OMNN01083585.1:0-19222 GCA_900302755.1 Chromis chromis | reverse complement strand
GAAGATCTAGGAGGTGCCGGGGTAACAGGGTGAGGGTGTACTTACGTTGCAGTTTGAGGACTGGTTTAGATTGGGTGCAGATCCATCAGTCCACTCAGCAGTGTCAGTACTGCTAGACTGTCTGCTGCGCTCATACTCCTTCAGCTACATGGAGAAGAAGAGTTTAGAGAGACAGAGGAACAAGGCTGGGGAAATCCACTCTCACCCAGCATGCTACCTCTCTCCAGATACTAACACCAACAGGGTTCATTCACAGTGATATAGAGTGTATCCTGAAGCCTGAGGATGTTGATCATCAGGAAAGCAATCAGCAAATTAGTAAGTTTATGTCGCTACCTGCTTTTATTGACTTTTAACTTCAGTTTCCTATCATAACAATAAGGCTGGCTCATTTTTGCAAGAACCTTTTTACATTAATATCACATATTTTGTTAATATTATAAGATTCAATTTATTTGATTTGTACAAGAAACTTTTCATTGTGCCACAAAGCCATCTCATTAATTTCCAACATAACTTTCCTTACAACATGACAAGAAACTTTCATATGGTGTTATAAAAAAGGTCTATTCAGTGCCTGCAGAGATGCTGTTGTGTAGAACATTCACACATCATGATTGATGGCATGTAAACATGATGATCTAGACATGTAAAAGGTGATTTACGCAATATGATTAGGAGTTGTTTGTGTGCCTATAGGTAATCATTGTGTGATTGTTTGGCATAAGTGTCTGTCAATGAACAGAATGTGCCTTGATATTGGTCAGAGCAGCGTTCAGGTATCCAAGTATCTAAGAATGGTACCATGTCTCCACCACCACCTTCACCCTATAAGTATATTCACCCGATAAGTCTATACTGCTTATCCTGTGCAGAGTCAGAGAGTGGCTAGAGCATGTTCCAGAGTGATGTGGACTGTAAACAATGGAGTCAGAGCTGCATTGCTGGAAAAACAACATGATGCCACGTTTCTAAATTAACCCAAGCATCGTTTTCCGTATGACGTTCTGTTAAAGATTAAAGGTTAAAGTTTTTATTTTGGCAAATATAGGACAACATATATGCCAATAACAATAGATCTGTGATAGGCCGATATTGGCTGATAACGTCAACTAACTGATATATCAGTGAGCTCTAGTGGGTACACCTGTGTACCACAAATAAAAACCTTTTCCGCATGTCTAGATCATTATATTAGCTTATATGTTCATTCATCAGTCATGGTATAGGCTACACTGACAATGCTTTCAGGCAATGACTTACACCACATGAAGTTTCATCATATGAGTTGTATAAGTCAGTTTTCATGTGATCTGCTGGTTTTGTGAAATAAGGAAAAAGTTTTTAGTGATATAAAAAAATAAAACAAAATGATATTAGGAAGAAATGTGCTTGTAGAAATGGAATAAACTGGTACTCTGTGATAATGAGAAAATACTTGATCTTGTATTCAGAAAAGATTCTCAATATAACAAGAAACTGAGGAAAATGTGTTTTCATCCTTGTGGTAGGAATATGCTGCTCTACACTCTACCTTTTTTGTGTCACAGGATTGTTGTCATTAAGATGTATATGTGTTTTTCGGTATATACATAAATCTTATGTTTACAGTCAGTAACATTTCTCATACACATTTTTCATATCACTGTAAAATGACTGTAAAAACCTATATGACGACATTGATCATTGATACACAGTACGTCCTATGCAAAGACAAACACAGGCATAACAATAACACAAAAGCACTATCCACAAAGGCTGATCATTGATTGGTTGATTGGTTTGATGGAACATCAATCACTGGACAGCTGGGAGATTTAAGAGAATTAAGAGAAATAACATCTGCCTTGTGGAGAGCAAATCCAGCTGCTGGACAGTCATGCTACCCAGGAGCAAGGCATTACAGATTGTGAACTACAGGGAGGGAGGAGGAAATAGAAAGGAAAAAACGAAGTAGAAAAAGAGAGAAAAGACGGAACAATCAATAGAAATTGATTGGCAGTCAGATCAAAGTGAAAGTGCAAGAACATTGATAGGAAAGCCAAATGAATATCCACCATGTCCACCTAGAGAGAAAAACCACAATGCACCACAGCATCCTCCCCGACAGATGGGGCTGTTGAGTTACTATGACCGTCAACCTTCACAATTATGAGCTGAACAACACACCCACACACACACTCCAAGAGCTCACACCCTAAAAATCCCCCAACTCCCGAAACCTCTGGACACGCCAGTCGGTCTGGAGTTTGTGTGTGTGTGTTTGTGTGTAAAGAGAACAATGCAGGGTTAAAACATGGGGCCTTACGGGAGGTTAGTAAGAGTGAGTCGTTTTAGTACGCCAGAGCTGTTGTGGGAATATGTAGCACTAGGGGGGTGGGGAGCTAGACTCTAATATCCCAGAGACTGTGAAGGGATATGGGGTTTGAAGGGAGGTTTTTAGGAGTTGGGTGTTGGGGGTTGAGGAAAGGGAGGGGGGGAAGAAGGTGCAAGAGATGAGGCAGGAAGTCGGTGGCAATTCCTACCCGAGCCAGAGCTTCTTCTACGGTGATCATCTTCTCTTTCACCATCATCATCAGCTGGATCCGCTCCTCGTCGCTCATGGTGATCTCGCTGGCCACGTAGCCAATATCCTCTCCTGATTGGGGCAAAAGGGGGGAAACGTAACGCAACAAATACCGAATAACTTGGATTTGGGAAAAAGAGAGAGAGCCACACAAACCTTTGGACGTCTGTCGCACAACGGGCTTGTGCTGAGATTTGCGGAAGTTCTGCCAGAAAGATTTGTTCTTCTTCTTATTGTCCCATTTGCCTAAAGGGAAGACAAGATCAGTTGAGTTACATAGAGAACATCATGTACCTGATACAAGCCTAACATTATACAGGAAAACAATCTGAGCAAGAAACACCCTCACGGACATAACCAGCTCAACTATAAAGTAATAACAGGTTTAGTCTTATGCTCCCCAACCAACAGCCGTTTCTGGATAGTCGTCCTATCAGGTAAACGTCTTTTAAACCACAGTTCAAGTTTGAAAAGAAGCTGTAAGATCCCAGATGGACCCACCATAACATCATAAGGAGTTACCATCTCAGACTTGACGATTTTCCTCCAGAGTCACAGAAAAAAACTGTTTTTACTGGCCGAATAGCTGGAACACAGGTTTAATGTATGAAATTGCCTCTTATAAATGCCTATTTAATCAATGAACGTTAAATTGGGATGAAAATGTATGTCAATTTACCTCCAGATCCATCTTCGGAGCTGGACTTGTGCAGGGGCATTCTAGAAGAAAAACAGAAAAAGATTAGTATTACTAAAAGTACATTATTTTCTGTCCAAGCAGCAATGCAATGCACGATTCAGAGAGTGGGGCTGCCGTTCTGCTTCTTCACCACTTGGGGTCAGTGATAGTACTTGGGTGATTAGAGAACCAGGCTCCTGAGGCTTGAGAGGGAGAAGGTGGAGAGGAGGAGAGGGAGAGACAATGGCACCTCTGATGCAAAAAAACAAGTGGTTGAAGATGAACTTTGTGGTATTGCAAAGTGTTCAGGAAGCAGTAAAGAAAAGAGGAAGATCAACAAGATGAACAACCGGCGGTGAGCTGAGTGAAGAGGGAAAGTATGGAAGAGAGGAACAGAAGGAGACAGAAGGGGGGAGGAGAAACCACAGGGCAGACTCAGCCTGTTTGTGTTTCCACTTCCCTCCACAGGATAGACAGTCACGAGGAAGAGAGAAGGAAGAAAGAGAGGAGAGAGGGCATAAGAGACGGAAAATATTTGAGTTGAAAAAAAAAACAAACGATGCATGCACTTTCTAAATAACTAACACGGCAAAAATAATAATTTAAAAGCCTTTTTGGAAAACGCGTAGTACGTTCAGCTTCCCATCAAAAAGTCATGTGTGAGCAGCCTCACCCTGCTTTCTAGCAAGTTCAGCAGCATGTTAGATCTTGGCTGACTCTCCCTTGTTCTGGGGGAGACGAGAAACCACATCAAGCAATTCTATCCCCGTCTTCTTTTTATTTATATATATATATATATAAAGGATGAGCATCAAAGGTTAAATTTCAAAGTCACTGCTCAAAACTTCACAAGAAGAGAGTTTTTAGATTGGGCTGAGTAAGACAGTAAAGAATAAGTGGAGTTTCGGGACAGATTGTGCCCGTGAAAACACCCTACAGGTATGTTTATGTGTGCATAAGTGTGGGAGGGATAATGAGTAGCCGTAGCTGCTTAATGTAAGCTTTTCTGTTCAGTTTTTCCTTGTTTTGGTTTAAAGGAAATAAATCACACAGGGAGCAGAGGTACAACAACTGCAAATTTATCCAGTTGTGCCCCTCAGAGACTTATTAACCTAATCTCTCCACTTACTGTCTCATTGTTTTGCCATCTCTTTCTTGCGTACGTTCACACACCCTTTTATAAATTCATGTGCATACAGCTGCACGAAGACAGGTGGCTTTCCAGCGAAGCAACGCGAAAGTGTGCGACAGGTATCAAAACAAGATGAACGGGTCACTTTCCTCCCTGGCGCCTGCATGTCTGTGTGTGTGTACGTGGGCACATGCGAGCACATATGTTTGTTCCAACATGGCAGCCCTCTCTGGGTGCAATGGGAAATCTTCACACGGCTTAAAGCCCAGCTGCCATGGCAACATAATGAGATGCTAATTGAATGGAGGCCTGTATGGTTTGCCCCTCTGCTCATCCCCCCGCTCAGATAGGCTAGGGCCAAAGCTAATGCTAATAGAACTCACTCAATAGAAGCTTTTCTGTGGCAGCATCACCCCCCCACTCTCACCTCCTCCTCCGTGCTCTATAAATTAACCTCCTCGTGCAAGTGCACGGACGCACGCACTCGCACACATCCGCTTGAATGTCTTCCAAAGAGTGTGTCAGCCCCGGCATTGTGCGGTGAGCCAACTTAATTGGTTTAACCTTAAATCTTTGGCATGCCTTTCTATTTCAATTCAGCTCTTTGCATTGAGTAGGGGACATTTAGCTGCTTTATATCTCACAAGCATAAGAAGCTAACTTAGGAATTACAGAAAACACAATATCTTAACTTTGCCAGAGCCTGTGCAGGATGGGTGAAAGTTGCCCATGATACCTCGACATTGTGAGAAATAAAGTGCTACAAGTTTTAGCGGATCTAAGGTGAAACAAGCATTGACTGATTCCATTAGTTATGAGTGAATTATAAGTTTGCCGACAGAAAATGGTATGTCTGATGGCACTTTACCTAGCAGGGATGAAAAGCATTAGTGATTTTCAAAATGAAAAGAAACATATGGTACATCTGCAGAGATGTAATACCGTGAATAATCTTTTAGACATTATGAAGAGGTTGCAAATATATGGACATATGGACAACCAGAGAAACATCCAAATGTGGGAAAGGTAACGGGGAACCTTTCCTAGATCATATCCTTTGTGACAGACCTCATCTGTGTCCAGATATGGTGACGAACCAACCCATTGCGAGATTTGCACACACATCCGCGCGTCTCCATGTTTGCTTCACGCTGCCATTTGTCACTGCATTCGGCCGAAATTACAACAATGCACACATGTATTTGTGTACAGTGACTTGTGTTTCTGTGTGGTTACAAGGCTGGCCACCTGGAGCAAAGTGATCCCCGGTGTTCTTGTGGAAACAATGAAAGGTGACAATGTGACGGTGGCAGGAAGCACAGAGGGGTGACCTCTTAGGGGGTCACCGGTCACAGAGGTCACACAGAAAGTGGAAAGCAGAAGCTCGCATGGCAGGAAAGTAGAAAATCATTCAGGTAAAACACAGACAAGTCAAAAACGACACATTTTTTTGAAGGCGTTTTAACTGTGAGTGCATTTTACGCCCACGGTGTACTTTGTCTGACAGTTCCATGAGGGCTGCAACCATAAATGGTAAATATGCTGGCGAGGTGCTTTAGTTTTCCAACATGGTGCTGTAGTTCTGAACAGATTCTTCACATGGCACAGCTTACAAATCCATCTGATTATTGCATAAGCTGGGTTTCGCAGTAGCACAGCTGCCTCTAAATGTATTACTCCCTTACGAGCCAATAATCAACTATTTGTATTTCATGTATGCTTTCATCAAGACCCATTTACCTCTGCTGTTAACCTCGCTGATAAGCTGGCCGCAACAATACCCACTAATCAATCACATTCCAAAACAGGAAGACCCCGGCTCGAACCCTTCAGCCTTCTGAGAGAACTCTGTCATCACCACTCGCATACCAGGCATTATGGGAGCTGTGCCCAGGTCTTGCCAACAAAGTGACAGGGAGACACACAGACAGAGGGGTGGGCAAGGCCCCTGCATGACGTCTGGGTAATCTCCGCTGGCTGCTATTGTCCTGCAGAGAGGTGATGATGGGGTATCCGTGTCCGAATGTGCAAATGTGGCTTTTGTGGGGGTGTGACTGAGAAATGGACGGGGCTTGTCTATCAGTTTGCCTGCACATGATAAATCACTCTACCTGGAACCCATTCACCGCAGTGCAAAGTGGACAATGGGCCACAAAATTGAGAAGGGTAGATGGAAAAGGATAGATTACAAAAACAAAGGTTTCTAAGGGGTTGGATGTGGGAAATAAGGTTCTTCATATCTAACTTCCACACCAGAAACAGAACTTGGGATTTAGGAATAAAGAAAATGAAGGTGAATATAAAGCTGTTTCATTAGAGATTAACTGAAGTTTCAAGGTGAGACAAAGTCTGAATGTCTAAGAGAAAGGGGGATCTGCGAGAAAGCATATGAGGCACCAAAGACAGAAAGAAACCAGACTGACAGAAGAAGTGTATCGTACAGTTAGGGGCCCTCTCTCTCTCTCGAACAGCAGAGAGACGTCATCTGAAAATTTGGCATCTGGTTCCCATCATCCTCAGCATTTGTCTGTGCAACATATACAGCCATGGGAAAAGAGATCATGTCTGTGGTATGCACTTCCTCTGTCACACGTGGTCATCACGTGAACATGACAATCCGACTGGGGGGTCATGTAGGGGTGACAGTCAGAAATAAACACAAAATTTAAGGTGATTAGAAATGAAAGTGATGTTTTAGCCTTGGTTACTGGAAAAATTGTTGGACTAGAACTCTCAATTCCTCTTCTGAATCTCTCCTTTAACTTTAATAAGGATTTTGTTATCACTACCAATGGGGAAGACTTCCCAAGTAGGTGGTTCTGCAATCGAAACCTTTATTATTCATCTTGTCATGTGGAAACATTAGAATATATTCTTGAACTTTGGTCTCACTTAGCAGAGAGCAAACAAACGTGCCTGTAAAGGGGCCAAACGTGTGCAACTACCATGAATTTAACTCTGTTTGACAGCCGGGCATTTAGAGAGCTATTTCGCTGACCAACTTAGATTGCTCTAAAATGCGTTGTACAACAGTGATCTCACATTGGGGCTACGGCGGAGAAAAAAAAAATCACACACAGCAAGCACAGTGGTGTGCAAAACTTAACACATACACATGCGTTTGGGTTACAGGAACCAGTGAAAAGGAACCCCACCCACGCCCTGGTTCCATCCTGCTCTTTCGTTCATGCTCTTTCGCTGTAATCTTTTGGCCATCGCCCCTCTCTGTCTTCCCCCCTTTTACCGCTGCAGGACACAAAGGCAGGAAGGAAGCACAGACGGGCCCGAGAACAGAGAAGGGCTGCTGAGCTGAGCAGGTCAGCCGAAAGGAAGCCGTCACTGGGTTTCCTTTAGCCACAGCGGGGATGTGAGCAACAGAGCTTAGAAGCCCAACGACGTCATTTTTGTAATGTCTATGAATGTAGAGGCCTGAATAACCTCTTTATAGTTCCTTTGATTACCATCTTAGTATTCATTGCATAAAATTTCATCAACAGAATCATGTTTTTTCTTTACTAATGTACACAATTGATGCATAAATGACTAGAAAAGAAGGCATACATTTGTTAGACAGCTGTTTTGGGATGATACTAGTGGAAGCTTTATGCTGAAAATACAGACATAAGTGGCATCTCATCTACCCCTTGAAAGGGATAAAAGCTTGTTGGCTCTTTGCGTAGCGAGACCAAAGTTGATTACAGTGCAACCACAAATTACATGGTAATCTGACATATTGCTGTATGATTCCTAATGAATGCATATTATTATCACTACTGAAGTTTTGATTTGATAGCATATTTGATGCTTTTGACAAAAATCCATGCTGATGAAACAGTGGTCCTCTTCACTTACTGTTAGAATATGCTGAAACTGACTTGTACAAGTCTGCCTGTCTGAGTAAATCAATGTTTTCATGTGTAAGAAGCACAACTACAACCGAGGTCAGATGCAGCTGCACTGCTCATTCACACAACAGCGCACATATGCATGGGTTTCCCACCTGAGGAGATGGCCTTTTGCTCCCTAAAGGCAAGGTCAGTTACCATTTGTACGAGCTCTCACACAAGATATCTATCATTCACATGAGCTGCGTGTGGAGGTTTGGCTATTTCTAATTGCCCCTCTCCATCTTCCAGCTGTGGACACGAAGAAAGCCTAAGTGTGATCCATGGTTTTGTCTGCAGGCATGTACGGGTTGATGCGATCCAGACATACGCTGCACTGCACATTGTTTGGACATGCAACAGACACAGATATTGAAACCCAAGTAGCGGGAAAAAAATACATACTTTCTGTCTGTTTCAGGAGTGGACACCTCACTGCTGAACCCTAAAGATTCCTGGGGAGAGAAAGAAGGAGACAGGTTTCAGATTGATTTGCCAAAGCTTGTGTAAAAACTGACATAGTGAAGATACAAGTGTTACTTTGGTGCAGTTGCAATTGTTTCGTGCAGGTTATATCTCTGCCTACCTGGATCTCGTTACGGAGCTGCAGAGAGGTGCTGCTTGGATCCTGTTTCTCCTGAAAAATGGTGAGAGAGAGAAAAGTGTCAGTCTTTAAGATCAATCAGTTAATATTACCATTTGCATTTCAGAATAAAACTGACAAGACTAGAAAGGCAAAATAAGAGGTAAAAGGACAGCTGACTACAGAAACACTGCAGGGACTGTTTCACAACTCCCTCATGTGGGAAAGACGTCCTCCAGTCAGTTTCAGTCACACCTTTGTATCAGTGAAAACAAACACAAGCACGTGTGTGCACACCGACAACCCACCCATTAACAAGTCAAGACTCGCTTCAGGTACCCAAACCTGCAATACTTGTTTCAGATGTTACTGAGGACATCACCTGATAGCCAAGTTTGGCTGCATACTATATGGTTGCCAATGCTGGGAGAAGTGAGTCCAGCTAAGGACCAGTTGTTGCATGTTATTTTCCTACTCTTTCTTTGTTTTTGTATGAAATAAAGGCATAAAAATGTCCACTTCCTGTACGCTTAAGAAAAATCCTACTGAATACCCCTGAGCAGTGGTGAAGTCTTGGCTTCCCCAGCATAACAAGACATGATAAAAGCAACTACGTAACCGGCTCCATGAATTCCACAGTGTGATTACAGTGACGTTAGTGTGCACCTCCCTCTACTCGAGGCAAACACCTGCTGGTTTGCCTCACAGCATTACAATACAACATGCCATACTGGACTAGCACTGGCAGCACACATGGGAAAAAAGGCACACATGAAAACCCGATACCCAGACTTGGCTGAGCTTTGGCCACAAAGAAGCCGCACAAAAACAGTATAAACTGGCACAATTTCTAACCTCTCTGCACAAATGTTGCCGAGCTTCTTCAGCCCCCGATGTCTGTCAGGGTTGTTTTCACTACAGGGCTGGTTGCTTGTACAAATGTCTGAAGCAGGTGTACATATCCAAATACAGATGTACCTCAAATCAAATTCTACTGCAGACAGACATGGAGACAATCACAGTGAGTCTGCAACTTAGATTCAACTTGCAGCATGTAATATTTAAAGCCAACAAACAGCCTTGAGGGGTTGGCTGACTGCACAGTTTTTTGTGGTGTTGTGTTCTTGTGTGTTTTTGAATTGTCAAGGACAAGAAAACCTGAAACTCCCTGAACTCACACTTGCATAGTTTCACCACTTTTACTGTGCACTTTTAGGCAGCACAGTCACAGACGGGGTCTGCAATTTGCTTCAGGGTAGTGACAGGATTTTAAGCCAGACATCTGAGGTTAACATCTTGGTCATGCTCCTGCTCAGTGCACAATGAGAAATATGTAACTTTTCTCTACATGGGCCATCACTCCATCTGACATGAACCGGAGGGTAACTAAAGATAACCCAAATCCCCCATTATATGCCTCGATTATCCTTAGCTACCACAAGGAGGCAAAGTAAGAACATGTAAACTGTGACTTTAAAAATATGTGTAGAAAACAGAAATTATGTTAATACTAATACATTTTATGTATGGAGTGTTTCTCAGAGCCAAAATCAGGTAATATGAAAAATTATAAGCAGAGAAATTGCATTAAGTATCAGGGGACATTAAAGCAAACATTAAAAGCTGTTTTAAGAGGTGACTTTTGAGTAGTTTTTGAAAATAACGCATATATATATGACAGGCTTGGGAGTATGCAAATGGCACAAGGGATGGGAATAAAGCTGCAGAAATGGCTAGTCAAACAGATGGTTTAGACAAGCTTATATTCAGTGCAATGACATCTTTGGTTTCCTATATTTTGTGCTGCACTTTTGGTGAGATTAATTTGGTTCCAGTCAGAAACATAACCAAAGACGTGTTCCTGCTTCAAAGGTTTCAAGTAAGTATTAATCACACAAACTCCAATTAATCCTGTTCTTGGTTTCTTGCTGTGGCTGTTACGAACTTTATACAAAACCTTTACTGGTATAGTATGAGGCTGAGTAACTATAACTCATGTGAGGAAATGTTTCCCTAAAGCTCTTGAACGTCAAGTCAAAGCTAAAGTTTAAATTCTAATTTACCAACATGGCAGTTTAGGTGGCGTTTCAACTGATTATCTCACTGCAGGATCAATGGATCAATATGCTCAGATAACAGAGCTGTTATCAGTAAAGTAGGTTAGTTCAGTAGAAGAAGTTTGAAGGCCTCTAGGTGATTTCTAAAACAATTAAGAGGCTCTTTGTGTTGCTGCCACGAAGAAATGACAAATGGAATCCAGGGTTTCCCCAAATAAATGGAGAGCAGGAATAGGAAATGAGTAGCTTTTGAGAAATATGCATCATCCCATATCTCCACACCCAGATATTAGATTGTAGGATAACAGTCACAGGAAGCTCAATGAGGAGGGCTTCCTCCAGTTAGTGTGTCATGCTGCCAAATCAGGGTGACCTTTAGTTTAACCTTTTTTTTCTTCTTTAAACTGGCTTCGGAGCGAGGGAGTACAATTGTTCCACGCCGTCACCTTCTGAGCATGAGTAAGTGATTTAGTCAGAAGTGACATAACCAGCTTTAAGAGCTTTTTAAGAGCCTGGTGCCTGCGAGTCAAACAAGTGGAGGACCTGAACTGCTGAGGTGGCTAAAAGCCTCCAAATTAGCCTGAACCCTACACTTATCACAACAGTAATCAGCTGAGGGCAGACTGTAGAGATGTTAGCCAGACAGTCTGGCTGGGTTTATCTTCAAGTCCTACTGGCCATTTGTCTGTTTGTCTGTTACTGTGATCAAGCAGACGGAGGCATGTTTTCTGAAGTTTCTCCGTGAAGTAAATCAAGCAATGTCGGAAGAGCCTTTAAAAAATTGGTCCATCCAAGGGAATATGGTGATTCCCATAAGTTAGAGAGCAGGTACTAGTCTGAGGTCATTAAAACTTCTTCTTTAACTTGCCAGGCTACAGGGGAAATCTGGGGAAGGACTGTTTGCCTACATACAAAAGGTACAGCTTACGCGAGGCAAAGAAACAACACATCAATCCCTTAAACAAGCACAGCTTTGGCAGTTCTGTTTAAACAACTGCATTGTGCAGAATATTGTGTAGTCACAATGCGCTCCTGCACGCGCACAGTCACAAATACTTTCACAAAGGTAGCGGCAGACTGGTTTTGCTATCAGATCCTCTTTGAAGGCTTCCCTGGGTTGCAGCATAAGAGGAGATATGCCAGGCTCACCGGTGGTACAGGCACTCCGCCAAGTAGTTGTAAAAGCTATTTTAAAACACATTGTCGCCTTGCTGCCTAACAAACACACCACACATGGATACACACAAAAATACACAGCCAGACACAGACCCTGACATGTCCACATACTGTAAGTGCGACCGCAGACGTAAACCCAGATAGAGGAGCACCTACACACATCTCGCCTCCACTTCCACAGACAGAAGCTCCTAAAAGACACAAAGCAGCTCTCTGTTCCTCCTACTCATCTTCCCTTTATACTGTGTGTGCTGTCTCTGACATGGAAAGAGCGAGCGAGATGAGGAGAAGCTCGGTAAAAAAAACAAAAAAAACATTACATCACTTTTTAATGCAGATCTGAGAGATTAATTTGTTGCAGCGGATGATGTGAAAAAAAATTCATGTTAAAGCTTCCAAAGGTGCATTTTTTTCAGACGAGGGCTTTGCTAGTAGAGAAGCATAAAAAGAACGGTGAAGAAGTCGCCAGCTCCACTGACACAGTTTTTGAAAGAGAATACCAAATCAATATGTTTTTGAGTGGGGGGTGTCTATGAGTGTGTGAAGCTTGGATCTCGCAGCCCACTCCCAGAGGGAACATGCTATCCTTTACATGAACTTAGCAGCCTCATCTTGAGATACTGCCCTACTTACCCAAAAACTGGCATGTATGCGTGCAAATGTGCTTGTGTTTTCTCTCCAGATGTCCACAGGGGTTGTTTGGGCACCCTGTGTGTGTGTGTGTGTGTGTGTGTGTGTGTGTGTGTGTGTGTGTGTGTGTGTGTGTGTGTGTGTGTGTGTGTGTGTGTGTGTGTGTGTGTGTGTGTGTGTGTGCAAGTGTGATGCAAATGCAAGACTCTTGATTGCTTAAGCGTGACTGAATTGAGTTAAAATAAAAAGAGAGAAGAAGAAGAACTCCCACTAATGAGGATCACGATGTCTGCAGGGACGGGGAAGCTAGCCTCTGAATTGGCTAAATCCTAACACACACAGACACACACACACACACAATTCTGAAGAGTGGCTGCACAAGACATTCCTTTCCATCATTAACCCAGAACCTACAGTTAGGTTCTGTGTTGCTGCAGCAGCATCAGATTATGTTAATGAAAGGGAAAAGGGTAGAAATACAGAGTGTTGAACAGCCGACGTTTATTCCAAACATGACTACTAAGCCCACCAAAGTCATTCCCACCACAGTCAGGTTGCTGCCAACCTCATAGGCAGAAGTAGGCGGATATGCAGCAAAAAAGGAGAGACACCTGGTGGCTTAGTGGAGGTTCGCCAACTGGCATGGCTGGCTGGGTGAATCTGGGTGGGCGAGTTTGAGGTTGCTAGGTAGGCATGCGGAAGGGACAGGCACCTAACTGGAAAGCCGGGTGCAGGCCTAAAAAAAGACGTTAGCAGCGGGACCAGTATGGCACGATGCGAGCCTGCAGAACCGGCTCATTTGGAAGCCCCATGCAAGTATGCAATGGTATTTAAATCTCAAACACAAAAGCAGGAAATTCATGTTCATAATGGGCACTATAAACCCAAGTCTGCCGTGCTACCACTGCTGCGTGCCTACACGTTTTTTTTTTTTAAAAGAAGCCATCAACGCACTTTTCCATCCTCTTCCTTTCAAGGATTCTTGAGAGTCTGCATGTCTGTGTGTGTATATATATGCATACTTGCAGCACAGGCCTGCGTACTTTTCCAGTGTGGAGCATTCCTAAGCCTTGAGGATCATCATTGTTTTGGTATTTCAAGACAAATACCAGAGTTATTACAAATTCCAATGACAGCGCCACGATCCCAATACTGACAAATAAATCATAAAGTAAAATTATAAATACACCACTTGCTTTCCACGGGGGTTATGCCAATAAGGGAGCCACGCCAAGATCTTTTGAAAGCGATCTTACAGCAACAACGGCCGCTGTTGGAGCCTGTTGACTTTCCGCGTTTCCAGGCAAAAAAGCTGGAGGTAGAGAGGACAAATAAGCAGCAGAATTCAAACAAAAGTTTGTCTTTCTTCTGCGCTGTAATTCTAACCCAGCTGAACTGACCCACTTAGACGAATGAACTTCATGCAGGCATTAACGCATTAACCGCCCTGTTCCTCACCTCATGGCAAAAAACTAAACACAAGTCTGCGCTTGAGTCTTGACCTCCAACTGTCAAGTTGCTCAGCTAGAAAACAATTACAGAGTGATCCTGAGGCTAATACATCAGTGTGACACCAGCGGAGGTGTTTTTTTGTGTTATAAGTGTCTCAATTATGAAGTCAACTGTGAGACCAACAACTGGAGGATTCTCTGCTAAAGCATCAAAGCCTTTCATCCGAGAGGCTTCTCTTGTTAATTCACAACTTTAAATTACCCTCAAAGAAATTACCACAGATGCTGCTGCAATGTCTCATTATGGTTTACAGCATGTAAAATGTGTTACAAGGTTTGCCCCACAACCACACATTCCAAAATCCTGATTTATATCTGGTCTATCGTCCTGGTTAGGAAGAGATGCTAATATCTTGTTTGATGTTTCTTTCCCTGCCAATACATGATTATTCTCCACAACAACCAGTCAGTGCATGTCTGAGGGATCCCTCCTCGAGCGTCTGTGGCCATGTTTTGGCACATTTTCACCTTCAGTAGTTCGCACTGACACTGAGCAGAGCGACTTTGTTGATGCTTACAGGCATAATATTAAAAAAAGTCCAATTCTCTTGATACAGAAGAAAAGATGGCATCCAAATGTGACACAAAAAGCTAAATACAGATCTAATGAAGTGTGTTACCTCACTTCAAATTCAGATTTTGTGCAATATAATCTTGTGTGGGGATGAACATTATAGTTTTTATTTTAATAAATTCCTCTGTTGATCAGATTTGAAACCTTTGTAAAAGTGTAGCACTCTGAAGTCCCACCTATTCTGAATTATAGAACAGGATTTTTAGGAGACTAACACATGAATAACAGGCAGGACGGAAACATTACTTGAAGGTAATTTTTTTTTAAATGGCTGAACTTCAATAAGGAAATTTCCTTCTTGGATAATATCAGAGCTAAAAGGGCCAGTGATCAAATTATCAAATTATATGTCACTAAACACTGACTCATCTGCATATAAGTGAGGACATAATGTTATATTAAATACCCTGAGTCATACCTGATGTTTTTGAAGTTTGTTAAATAGGTAAACTGAAAAAAAAAGATAAACTCAATTATGCAAAACATATAGGTAGCAATCATATAAAACAGGGGCCTGCTTAAAGAATGGATCTGTAATTCACAGCTCTATGCTTTTGAGATTTAGTTATATGCAAATTATCTACAATTTGCGGTTTTGGTTAAGTATTGCAGATATAGCAAATGCATGAAAACATCAGTAAACGCTCAAAATGTCACTTGCTTCGCAGTTGAATCTCAGGAAAAAAAGAAATCAACCTTTACCATTTGACCTGACTTTTCACTGACCTGTGACTTAAAACAACCCTTTTCATTTTAGCTGCTGAACACTGTTTCAGTACTTCCTGTCACTTCCAGCAATAATCCTCATGCATGCCGACGAGAGCCATCCATACTGTCTTCTCTAAGACCCCTGGGAAGCTGTGCGTCACCTCTAATCCATATCCCCGTTCCCAAAGGGGGATGTTTATTTAACCCTTTGTGCCCTGGCAACTCATAAAACTAACATGCAGACGTATAGAAACAACGGAGCGGAGACCGAGCAGGAAGTAGGTGCATCGATAGTCATCTAAGAGAGAGCCTCCATCATCAGCTCCTAATAGAGGGAGCCCCCCGGTGTTTTAACACAACAGAGACAGCCATCACTGCATTTAGTGAGACACCCAATCGAAAGCTGGCAAATGCATAACGCCACTGAACATAAATGCTACATTTCTCAAGAAAAAGAAGAAGAAAAAGAAACCAAAAGAGATCCAATCACAAAAAGAGATTAGCCTGAGAGTAGACTTGAGAACCGTTTGGAGAACAGAAACCTAAATAAGACGGCTTCTTCTTTTTGGTGGTGCAGACACTGGGGCTTTCTTGTGGGAATTTTCCAAAAGCAAATCAATAAAAATGAGGTCAGAAGATATGTTTACTGGAAAATATGAGTTCTTTGAGTAAGGCAGTCATAGTACCTTAACCTTTGGGCCTCTATCTTGTCTTCTGCCTTACCTTGTAGTTTGAGTGTGAAGACCAGGAAAATTCAATCTTTAAGTGACCTTTGCCCTCATAGTTACTGGCCTAATGGTGAGTTTTTGTTCCCAAAGGTTACAGTATTAGAGAGGTGAAAAGATTGAAGTTACTGGTCAAAAAACAGAGAAGAGATTACCTATAAATCTAGTGCAGGGACAAAAAGAAAGACAATCATTGATCAGAGGGTCTTAGGGAGGCACCTGATTGCTTCACCATCCTCCTGTACCCTTCCGGGTCTTTCCCTAAATGCCATGTCCCTCAAGAGTGCTATTTAATAAATGTCTCTCCATTAACAGGACTCTAGAACATCGTGACCTTCTCTAACCATCTGCTATTGGTCCTGAGGGAGTTGGCTGCATGGAGCTGGCTCGCAGCCATTGCTTTCTGGACACACTTCACAAGACATAGAACAGTCATTCATGACTCTTTCTAACTGGGTGTCCATTTCACTGTCTGCAAGTCTCTTGTGTTTGGTCTCTCTTCATGTTTTGTGCATTACCTCCACAATGCCTCTTAACAATATTGTCGAGGAGGACAACTTTTGTCTTATCCTCGAAAAATGGGTAGAGAAAAGCCTCCTCTAGACTTGAACAAAGCTAATTTTAGAAAATGACTGTACCGAAATGCAAGGTAGAGTTCAATCCATACTGTGTGGGTTGATAATGCACTTTTGAGAGCTCTCAATAAGGTGTTGTCTGACCTATATTCCTTCCTTCAAGTATTTTCCTTCTCTTCTCCTATATTTCGCTGCCAAACTTTGCTGTGTGGCAGGACAGCTGCAGGCTCTCACATTCTCCTCTCCCTCTCCCCTTCTTCTTCTTCCTCTATTCACATCCTTGTCCCAGGCTTCAGGCTCAGCTCCCAGTCAGCTCTTTTTCTCTCTTCTTCTACAGGGTGCTGCAAAAAACCTGCCCCGATTGCTTCCCTTTCCCCTGTTTTATGTCCTCAGGATGAGACCTTCCCCAAAAAGGTACAGTGAAACTCGCATGATGGGAAGAGATAGATCAAAGTCTGCAGCCACACAGAGAGAGCACTTAACCCATGATCACATGCAATATGTTTCTGCATATCTGAAGCTATGATCTTCTATGCTTTCCAGTCTCTCTCCTAAAAGCTGTGAGAACAGGATGTCTGAAGTCATTAAAAAGGAAGAGCACAATAAATCAGCCGTTCATCCAAGCCACACCTGTCAACCCAACCAAAACCACATGGCTGCTTTCAAGCAGAAGAGGCCTCCCAATAAACTGGAAACATGTAATAACAGACTGAAATCTATGAAGAGAGTAGGTAGCAAAAGCTGAGGGCGCAAAATATGTAGATGAATTATTATTTTGCCAGGCAGCACCGTTATAAATGTGACACCCAACCAGCTAATGTTATTTATGTTGGATATTTTACTTTCTAGCAGATCTAGGCAGTAGGGCAGCAGCTATGTGAAGTCAAAAAAGTGACCTTGTTGCATTTTTTATTTGCCCAAATTACATTTTCTAAGGGTTCAAATCAATCAAGTCATAGGGAATTATGAAGTTATCATGGGAGTCTACAGTTGCTTTTGCAAGAGTGTGGACCTACTGGGTTGTGTTGCACAAAGCTAAGCCCTCTCTAGCAGCACCAGCAGCATTCCGCCATACGTTTGCTTGCAGCTTGGCAACCAAAAGGGGGTTCCCCACTACCCTACATCCTTGTGAAAAAGGACCCACAAAACTCCCCCCATAGACATCCAGAACACCACCGCATTCACATCACAGAAAAGACACACTGCCTTTGCGGAAAGTCTTACACATTGGCACACATTCATGTTCTTTCTGTCACTGTTTTTCCTTGTCGGGTTGTTGGCCAAGGTTGAGAAAGTTAACCCAATAAAGCCATGAGACTTATTCTAAAAGGGTTGGATTTACAGTCAGTTGACAAAAATGTATCCAAAAAGAATTGGAATGAATGCAAGCGAAAAACAGTGATTGTTGTTTTTGTTAAAATCATATTTTTCAGCAGTGTTTTGGTGAGTGTAAAAGCAGTTATTTACCATATCAAGCTCCTGGGAGACTCGCCGTTTGCGCAGCTCCTCCATGCGATCGCTGACGTCACTGAAGCAGGTGTTATAGTACTCAGAGTACTCCTGGGCAAGGTCATCTATGTTGCCCAGAGAACCATCCTGAAACGGCGAAGAGAGGGCAGTTTAGCACGGGAATGGTAACATACTGGGAAAGGAAAGCTGGTGTCATTATTTCAAAACCTCGATTTGGATAATTTATGAGTCAATGTTTTTTCATAAAACACTTAAAAAGAAACCCCAATGGATATTTAGGCCTACTTACAAAAACAATAAATTCCCTTTCTGAGTCAATCGCTCCTTCATAGGCACATACATGCAATCATTTACTTTCACTGCAAGGAAAAAGTCTAATCTAGTTAACACACTGTATAACATGCACATCTCTCCCCATCCTCACCATTTATTCCAAACAGAGTTATGTAAAACCAGGGTTCTACACACTTACACCGATTGGCCACAACATTATGACCACTGTGAAGTGAATAACATAGATCATATTGGTACTATGAGGAGTTCTGCTGGAAAACCTTGGATTTTGGCATCCGTGTTGATGATGAGACTTGGACACCCAAATAAACATTGTCCCAGAACAAGCACACTCCCTCATGCAAATGGCAATCCCAAATGTCACTGGCCTACCCCCGCAGGAAAATGCATCCCACCACATGACAAAAACATCAAATAATCAGGAACATCTTGTGGAACATGAAAATGGCCCAAGATGTTGATTTGACCTCCAAACTTCCTACACCCCATTCTGATCAAGCATCAACAGGATGCAGTGGAACAAGTTTGATTGACAGAGGCCCCACTGCTCAAGCCAGAGTACCCAAAGGATCCACTGCCAACGTCCTGGTGCCAGACCCCATAGGACACCCTGAGAGGTCCTCTTGTCCATGCCCAATGGTTCAGAGCATTTTTGACC